>CAKAKR010062822.1:7705-62542 GCA_916700685.1 Adelosebastes latens
AGCCAAAGAAAAGAGGTGAGTGAAGGAGTGAAAAAAGTGTTAGAATCAGAATCAGAGACTAAAGGACGTGATAAGATCAGTACTTTATGCTGTTAATGTACTCACCACAGAAGGAGAGCAGCAGAGCAGAACAGAGCAGCACAGTCAGCTTCATGACTCGACCAGTGTGTGTTCGAGTCTCTGTGGGCAGCAGGTGTGTGTTCCACACCTTGTGTTTTCCTTTAATACACAACCTGTCGAGCTGGCTGTACAGTCACACACATGTGGAAATGAATGGAGCAATGTACAGGTGGGCTTGAAAGTTCATCTTTGACGTTGGAAATAGCTCAAGATGAACAAACAGTAGTTTCCCCGGTTTCACCAGATGAGCTATGTAATGGAAAATTACATTGTATGTAATGATGTCTCTTTATGCAACAGTGGAAAGTTACTCACTGTGTGCTCTTCGTGTCATGTAGTGGGAAAGTGTTGACTTTTACTGGGACACTGTCTGAGTAAAACAACTCCTTATCTGTGCAAAACAACTCCTTTTCTCACAGTCCCTGTTGTAGATTTCTATATAGTCACATTGTAATAATCTCCTGCAGTGCACTCTTCTGCAGACTTTGTGTGACTCTGTATAACCAGTGCCTCTTCTTGCAAGAATAAAATACAACAAAGACATTTCATCTCTTCGAGATCCTTATTTCAACGTTCATTAGGACTCATCTCGGAATATTAATTGAATTTCCATTACAGCTACTGTACCTGAACACCCCGTAAATGACTGAATTATAAAGTTACGATCATATAAAGTCTTTTTATACCGTTTTAGTTATGCATATTTTACAGAAATGTGTTTCAATGTATGTACTGAGATATATGTTTATTTCAGGATATTATATTACACTGAACTAAACTAACTAAGCTATACTTTACCATAGGCTATTATACTATACTATATATTACCTTGGTTACTGACTGCATGGGATTATAATAAAGTGTGCATGTCTGTAAAGGGGAGACTCGTGGGTACCCATAGGACCCATTTTCATTCACATATCTTGAGGTCTGAGGTCAAGGGACACCTTTGAAAATGGCCATGCATTAATTTAAATACCAAATATTATTTTCTATGTGCTGTTTTTTTGTTTTTTTTTACAATTAAGTAATTTATAAATTTATTATTTTGTTTAAGGTTTTTATCTTACTACCATGAATTATAGCATTGTAGTAATTATTACCTTTAATTTTAACTAATTATTTAAATTATTTTTTTAATATTTATTATTTTTTTTATTTTTTTATTTCTGTAACTTAACTTGTTCTGTAACTCTAACTCTCGGGGTGGGAGGAAGGCTGGATCTGTTTCTGTGTGTATATTAAATGTTAAATGTAAGATATCATGTTTTGTAATATGGCACCGGTGTTATGTTTTGTTATGTTTGTTATGCGATGTTTGAAAAAAAGGAATAAAAAGAATTTTCAAACAAAAAACAAATGGCCAAGCCAGTTTTTCCTCGCCAAAATTAAATGCAATCAAACTGATTTAGTCACTGAGGCTGGCTCGGGTTAAATAAAGATATTCCACGTCGTCTTTCACCTCCAGAAGCCATACTGTTGGTTGTCTTAGACTCTTCTTCTATAGCTTTCTGCCAGCTGCGTTAGACTGTAGTTCCGTCAGCTCATGTGAGGGAATGTCGCCCCCTCCTGGAGGAGCTAGTAAATGCACCTCTTACTTACAGATTGTTTCTACAGATCTGTGCGGTACCATTTGGACAAAATTCTGTAAACATCAGGAGGGAAGTTGCAAATGTGACTTGGCCCACAAATGCACAGGAAGCGATCTGCAAATGCGCAAATATCATTCCACGTGTAGAAATAGATGCACAAATGCGTATATATCACTTTACAGGTAAACCTTAAAATAGTAGACAAAATTCTGTAAACAAACAGGAGGGAAGTTAAAAATGTCACATGGCCCGTAAATCCACAGGAAGCGATCTGCAAATGCGAAATACATGCACAAATGTGTAGATATCACTTTACATGTAAACCTTAAAATACGTATTTACAGAGTAAGTTATGTGTATTTGCAAATCGGCCTGTATTTTTGTGGATGTGACTTTACACAACACAAATGCAAAAATACATGTTTGTGGATAGTGAAATATTTGCAGATCATGGTACACATTTGTGGAATGTCTTCTGTGGATTACAACTAATAAAGTCCAATAAAAACTTCCATAAAAGAGCCGGCTCGTTCACGACCGACACATCACTACAGGTTAGTATAGGTTAGAAACTGATTTGCTACACTTAGACGTTTTTTGTCTGTGTCACTGGTGTGCAGGGGTGCTGTTTTGATTGTATCTTTTTGGTTCTACTAAGTAAAGTTACTTAGTGAGGTTTTGATTTTCCATTCTGTTTCTTTGTAGTGAGATTAGTTACATAGCTCCCATTTTTAGGAGTCCTCATTTTGTTCTATTTATTTCCTTAATTTCTAACGGCCCCTTTTCTATTTTGTCTGCCTCACCACCTTTTTGTTGTTAACAGAAAATCAA
Organism: Adelosebastes latens; assembly: GCA_916700685.1. Taxonomy (NCBI): domain Eukaryota; kingdom Metazoa; phylum Chordata; class Actinopteri; order Perciformes; family Sebastidae; genus Adelosebastes; species Adelosebastes latens. The sequence continues at coordinate 10,249 of CAKAKR010062822.1, forward strand.
ACTCCTTGTAAATAAAATCACTTAATTTACCAACAAAATCTGGTTTTATGTTGCTTCACTTTACCCTAGCAAGCTGGGTCGTAACACCAGCGGTATCACCTTATGGCGGGAATATATCACTGAATTGGAGCTGAACTCCAGCAATGGTGCATCCTTTTGGGATGCTTTTTGGAAGGTTTTGAGAGGCAACACATTGTAGTCTGCAATATCTAATCTGAGTGTGAGCCTTTTGGCCATTAACTTTGAGTATTTCAGTCCACTTTTTCTGTTTTTTTTAAATATAATAAAAACAAATAAGAGAATAATATCACTGAGGCAGGTAAAGAGACTCTCTAGACTGCTGGAGTTACTGGGTTGGAGAGGGTTATATAACTGTGTTCAAGTTTCAAGTTTATTTGTCATATATAACTGTGTGCCATCCACATAACAGTGGTGGTATATACCATGGTTCTGAATTATCTGGCTGAAACAGCAGTGGGCCAAGAATGGACCCTTGAGGAACACCCCAATTAAAATGAGCTGCAGAGGAACAGGCTAACAACAGAGAAGGTTCTACTGGAGAGGTATGAAGATAGCAGATGCAGAGCAGTTCTCTTAAAGGTCCCATATTGTAAAAAGTGAGATTTTCATGTCTTGTGTTTGAAACAAGCCGTTAGGATTTCTGTCCATTTGTGATGTCACAAATCTACAATATTTAGACCATTTCACAGTTTTAAACGTAAACATACTAAATGTGTCCCAGTTTATTTCCTGTTGCAGTGTATGTGAATGACATTATCTGACAGGATGTAAACATGGACCCAAGCTTTTTCCTAGCACCGCAATTCCGTTAAAATGCGCTAAAACGGAGTGTTTCAGACAGTGCATGAATACAGGTATATGTAGACAGACAGTATGAGAAAAATAATGATTTTTTTGCACATTAAAGCATGTAAACATGTTCTAGTAGAAACCCAAAATACAAACCTGAACCTGAAAAATGAGCATGATATGTCCCCTTTAAGATCAACCCAGGTTTCCAGACGCTGCAGAAGAACAGAGTCATTGAATTGTGTTGAAAGCAGCGCTCACATCTAAAAGCACTAAAACCGAGCAGTCACCTCTGTCAGCTGTTAAAAGTAAGTCTTTCCCTTCACAAGGGCTGTCTCTGTGCTATAATAATGAGCTCTAAAACCTGATTGAAAATGATTATACTAAATAAATAGATAATATGTATACTATACAAAATATTATTAATATTCATAATTTGAAAAAATGTACACTTTAACTAACCTACTTTTCATTTTTATATAAATACATTTTACACAGTACTTTTACTTGAGTCAAATATTTTACCACTGTTTTTATCCCTGACTATACTGTAGTATTGTACATTACTATACTAAATTGTTTTATTATACTTTATTATATTCTATGCTGTAATGTACTGAAAAATACTATACTACGCTATCCTATATATGGCTTTATTGCTTTGTGTTTTCTTTTGATATTTTGGGATATTTGTATTTATGTGTTATTAACAGTGTTTTTTTTTTCTTCTCTTATTTATTGCGTGTGTATTTGTTGACCTGTGTGCTTACAATTGTCCTTGCGGGGTTATAAAGTTGTATTGAATTGAATTGAATTGAATTGAATTAAATGTGCAATACTGAATCACTGTAGTTTGTTTTTCCTTCCCATTACATTTAGTACGGATGAACAGTAGGTGGTGCCAGTGGACTGGGTAAAACCTTCTTGTTAAACAACTGAAGAAGGCAACGGGTGGAGAGAAGTGCAGAGGGTTTGACACTGGATAGACTTCCCAGTCACTACACTTGGTAGTCTGACAGGGTAGTGTCATTTTTACAGTGGAAAAAAAAAATCTGTATGGTGAAGATCATTGACATCTTACTGGCGTACAGAGAAGCCTCATTGAACAAAAGGCAGTTATTGCTAATTTAAGTGACTTAATTTGGTCAAATATACTTCACAAAAATGAGAGAAACTATTTTTAAAAAATGCAACAAAAATAACAACAGTGCAATCTATTGCAAGCACTACAAAGGACACGCTGTTCTATCTGTTATGTGCACTTGCATGTTTTTGACTGCTCAGCACGAGGCCTTGCTGAATAATCTGAATTAATTTACTCGCCACATATGCCTGCATTTTTTGAGGCAGTCCACAAACCAATGGATGACGTCACGGTGACTACGTCCACTTCTTATATACACTCTATGATGAAAAAAAAAAGATATTCATGATGTGCACAGTCCACATATCCTATATATGCATTAATATCTCTACGTCCACTGGATTAAAATGGAGGCTCCCTATTTACCTGTTGCCATGGTGAATCATAGTATCAGAGCTCTACTGATGACGCCTTTTTTTATGTTCAGGTTCAACCTACTGAGAGTTGATTGAACTGACTCTGATCAGCTGTTCTAGAACGGAAAACTCTGAGTTTCCCCACCTCAGGGTTAGTCAGCTCAGAGTTCACGCTTTGTTTGTTAAACCTGCTTTCTGAAACGGGGCCCTGTAGGCCTACCTGAAGAAACATGCACACACCAATGTGGTCCCCACCCTGCTGCATTCAGCAACATCGGCAGAATGTTGAACAGGAAGAACGACTTGGAATTGTTCACACATTATTCCAAGATGGTTACCCACTGCTAGTCAGATTATCCTACTCTTCCATACTTTAGGCCTTTCCAGTTTGCATTGGTGGGAACCCAAGATGAATGAGATCACATTTCTTATCTGGCTAATAGAAGTGTTGCGTCCAAGCAAAAGCGAAAGAGTGTAAATAGTGAATTTCGTGGGAGATGCAATAAATGACGTGTAAAATGGCCTTAATGTTGTCTGTCATTGTGTTAATAAAACAAACCAGTGGATGTTGAGATATATATATTTTGGAGGGTTCACTGTTAGTTCACTAGTTGAGCTAAAGTGAAAGAGAAGAGCAAAAAACAATAAAAGTTAAAGAAAATCCAGCACAACATCTGGCTGAAAAGGGGTGAAAATGGACGTCGTACTCTATCTGTGACATGACGCAGCCTATTTCGAACGTCAGTCGTAAATACCACCTGTGGGTGCATTCACGGGCTCCGGGGTCGAACTTGAGAAAAACTTGCCTTGTAGGCCTACATATAACTCCAAGGTCTCCAACAACATTGATGGGTGCTTCGTTTATATTTAAAATTAAATAAAATATGAGGCAAAAAGATGCACAGAGGCACAAGAGCAAAAGACAAAATACATGCAATGGATGCTTTAGCATAGATTAACATTCTATTAACCCAAAAAATGTCTGCATAACAAATCACTTTTTAACTTTTCAGTTGAATTTGTGCATTGCGGGCATCATAGAGAACACCTTTCCTTTTCCAGTCACATTTATGTATCACTTTGCAGCCTTCATATACACTAGGCCAGGGGTCAGCAACCTTTACTATCAAAAGAGCCATTCTAGGTAAATAAAAAAAAAAAATCTGTCTGGAGGCGCAAAACATTTGAGCATTGTGATGAAGGTAACACAGTTTATAGTCTAAGTATATAGTATATAAGTCTAATGCAGTGAGGGCCAAAGAGCAAAATGTACTACGGAGTATTAGGGCCACATTGAGGGGAAAAAAATCAGAGATTTCGAGGATATAGTCATAATATTACGAGAAAAAAGTCGTAATATTATGAAAATAAAGTCCTAACTTTACGTGAAAAAAAGTCATAATATTACAAGAATAAAGTCATAACTTTACTTGAAAAAAAGTCGTAATATTACGAGATAAAAGTCAGAAGTTGACGAGAATAAAGTCATAACTTTACGATAAAAAAGTTGTAATATTACGAGAATAAAGTCATAACTTTACGAGAAAAAGAGTTGTAATATTACGAGAATAAAGTCATAACTTTACGAGAAAAAAGTCGTAATATTACGAGATAAAAGTGAGAAGTTGACGAGAATAAAGTCATAACTTCACAAGAAAAAAAGTTGTAATATTACGAGAATAAAGTCAAAATTTTACGAGAAAAAAGTCGTAATATTACAAGATAAAAGTCACAAGTTGACGAGAATAAAGTCAAAATTTTACGAGAAAAAGTTGTAATATTACGAGAATAAAGTCATAACTTCACGAGAAAAAAAGAAAATAACACGTAAAATTACGACTTTATAATAGTATGACTTTATACTCATAATACTATAACTTTTTTTCTACAACAATGATAAATAAAAATAAAAATGTAAATAAAAAAAACAGTTATTCATTTCCACTAATTTTAAAAAAAAGTCCCCAGGGAGCCACTGGAGAGGAGCTGAAGAGCTGATCCAGTGTAAAGGAAGCAGCTGAGAGAGTAGAGAGAGAGAGAGCAGAGAGAGAGACACAGAGAGAGAGACTTAGAGAGAGAGAGAGAGAGAGTACAGAAGACAAGATGGCGGAGTGAGTGGGTAGCGCTTTCTACAGACGGTAGCGACGTTTGCCGAAAACGCCCTTAAAAAGGACTGGAAAAGATTGACCAAAAAGCAGCACTACCACCACCCGGGGAGTGTAGTCAAAGGGCTGTGTTTTCTGCTACTCAGCGCGGAGGAGGTCCGGACATTTACCCGCGGCGGTCCGTGCGACGGCGTTAGCTTGGTAGCATTAGCATCAAGCTAACGCTAGCCAACGTTAGATCTCACTAGCTGCCGCTCAGAGCTAGCAGGCTGCTGGTTGAGGAAGGCCGTGAGCTGTGTCAGGTTTAGTGTTGGATGTATATCCATCGGTACTGACACGGCAGTCCGTGTTTCTCGGGAGGAGGTTTTATTTGTATCCGGTAGCCTGTGAATAAAGCGAACAACGTCAGGACTTTCCAACTTGCTTGTTACTTTAATTGTCGACATAATTAGTCCCTGATCGGCCTCAACTGGACATACAGGACTCTGTATGTTCTGCTGACTACCCGGCTATCGACGGCCGCACACAGTTTCCTACAGTGAATCAGGTGGTCTCATTTGGTGGATATTATGGCGAGCAGCAGCGGCTCCAAAGCCGAGTTCATAGTCGGTGGAAAATACAAGCTGGTCAGAAAGATTGGATCAGGATCCTTCGGTGACATTTACCTGGCCATCAACATCACAAATGGAGAGGTAATGTACTGCATCCACGTCTACGATAGTCTGTGTTCTTGTTGTATATGTAGTAGCACATCTTAATACCGAACACTAAAGTGTTTCAGTCACATATCTTTGTAAGTTAACCGATCCAGTTATCAAGCTGTAAGATAATTGAGCCGAAGCTACTAGTCATTACTCATTTTACGGCGTGCACCAATATATCTGTCAGTAATAACTGAGTTATAATACATTTATATATGTTATCTTTTGTGTGTGTCATTTTCAGGAGGTAGCTGTAAAGTTGGAATCACAGAAAGCCAGACATCCACAGCTGTTATATGAAAGCAAGCTGTACAAAATCCTACAAGGTGGTGTCGGGATCCCTCACATCAGGTAAAGTGTTACTCAACATCCGACTTTATGGGACTTTGTTCACCCACAATAAAGTGACACTTTGTTATATCTCTTATATGTTTGGTGTGGTGAAGTCTGCGTTGGATAAAAGACAACTAATGTTAAAGAAGCAGCAGCCAGGTTGGCATTAGGCCTGCTAATCTGCTCTTACGTTACTCTACTGGAGTCTATTGTAGGGACAGGATATATCTACCACGATCGCTTTAAAACCCCCATCGGCTTTTCACTGTACAAGTCGCTTTATAATCAGTCTTGTTCAGTCCGATCTGTGCACTTTTCTTGTGGATTAACAGCGGTTGAGGGGTGAAGAAAACCAACTCTGTGGTTGGAAATGGCCGCTCCTCTTTTGTTGTGTTAGCTCCCAACATGTCTTCCACTTACCCTGTTAGAAAATGGCGGCGGAGCACAGAAGCGAGAAAACAACAACCCAAAGACCCGATGTACAAGTGTGTTTTCACCCTTAACGTTAGATGGCTGTGTGTTACCCTGTTACGGGTCACACGATGTGTTTTGTTGTGTTGAAGTTAACTGTTCAGACTGGTGTGTAGCCCAACATAGCAAGCAGCAGAGAGACACAAGCTGTTCCTCCACAGCTCCTCACTGTATACTACAGATATAGGATACACACTATGCATTAATCATAGCTCAGTCTTACCTCTTTATGTTGTTAATATCATGGATGGGCAGGTGAAATTGAGCTGTTAACTGCAGAGCAGTTGCTGACAACCTTTGGAGCCTGTGACATTTATTTGTTCTCATAATGGATAAAAGAAGGTTGTGTATGAGCCGCTGTTGATGGTGATAGTGATATGGGCCACTATGTGTAGAAAAGTGGAAGTACAATGAACATATTAATGTGGTTCTGTCCACAGTATTACATAAATAGTATACTAAGGTTTCACGTGTGATGAGAAAGCATTTGTCCAGTATTTAAAAAATACAATAAATAGTTGTTTATTGTACGACTATGGCAGCAGGACTGTTTGGTATACTAATGTTTTGTTTGATTGAGATACATTAAAGCCTTAAAGTGACTGTGTGCTTACCTCTGAATTGTCTTGACACTTGTAGACCAAAGCGGTAGAGACTTTTTTTTATAGTATTACTTAACGGTGGTGTTCTTTCTCGGTTTATTTGGTCAACCAGTTTCAGTGAAAAATCACCATCATTCCCTTGTTACTTTTCAATTTTTGTGTTACGGTGACAGGAGATGCATGTTATAATTCAAACAACAGAGCAGGTTTACTCAGCTTTATTCAGTATTATCATGGTTCAGTTTGTGTGTGAGTGATCACCTGACATATTTATTTGACTGATTCTATAGAATCAGTCAAATAGAAGAAGTGAAATGGGTCGTAATGGTTCCTGTTGCTGTTCTCGTGTTGATGAGGAAATCATATTATCCATTACCGTTGTGTTACTTTCTAAAAGTCATAACCGACCCTCATCTATCTGCTATCTTGGTCATGATTTGTTTGAAATATGGAAACATTACCTTGGGCTTTGATTTCTTCCCTGTGTACTTACTGCACACAATTAAAACTTAAACTATACAGCCTTTTACAGTTAGTGTTTGTTTAGAGTCTCCTGAAATGATACAAATCTGAGTAATGCTGTGTAATTGACTGCTGTATCATGGTTGGAATGAGGATCTTGGTCATGATGGCATATGGTTCAAGTAGTGTTGCACGCCATGGCCTGGTTTACTACTTGAAGAAATGCTTGTCTCCTGAGTCACTGAGGGACAGTGTGAATTGTCTGTATTCTACTTTTCAAACTCATCTGAATGTAGTTTGGGGGAATTGAGGGAACCTACCTGCTGTGAGTTACAGCTGGTGTGCTTGAGGCACCAGCCGGTTATTTTCCTCACCTTTTAGCTGACGCTAAAAGCTGCTTTGGCCCGACTACTTTTATCCGGCTCTTAAGTAGAGGCTCTAAGATGATGGAGGTACCTGTGATAAACTGTAGTTGTCCAAAGGAAATACCTGTGAATTGATATACTATTGTGCCTTTTGTGTTTAATCCCCACATTCTCATTATAAAACATACCTTGTTTCACTGCTGTGGACTTGTCAGTGTTAATAACCATTAAATTACATTTTGTTGCGTTGATTACCAAGAAAAAATGTCAAAGTGAAAATTAAGGATGCCCATTTTAATTGTTTCATGATTGTCATTCAAGTCAACGATCAGCAGCTGATTATGAAAAATGCACCAAATGCAACATGCATGTTCTTGCTAAATATATAAAAGCTTTTTAAACAGTTATGGCTACGGTCGGTAGTGTTCTTCACTCCGGAAAACATTCCCACCTTGATCAGGCTGTGGTGAAAGGGGCTGCTGTGACTTGAAGTAGGGGTAATGTCTGTGCTTGGACTGACCTGACAAATGATTTGAATTTCTTGCAACCTATTCAATCTTGATAAAGACATTAGTTCATGGATTGTTATCTTGTTGTTGGAAAGTCACCTTTTCATTAAGCATAACTACTTTTTAAGACAAAGTATCGGATGTACCGGACAGAAAATTTGACATTTGAGTGGTGTTGATTTTCTTTTCCCTGTTCTAAATCTGCCTAACAGCGTTCACATGCACGGCCTTATACAGTACAAAGTACAGCTGGCACATGGCTGAAAAGACACAATGACAGTGACGCCACTAAGGAAGTGAGTTGTAATAATGGGTTGTAAAGCTAGCATCAGTATCATGAATCAGAGGTTTTAATAACAATAACTTCTGAAGGCTTTGAAACAAAGCTTTTCCTCCTTTACTGTATTGTAGCAGGGACTGTTCATTGGATCTTTGTACTGGTAATGCTGAGTTAATGTTGCAGCAAAGTCTTGTTAGAGCCTGTCCAACCTGCTGGTCCTGCTGCCCCTCCTCCACTCTTTACTACAACCCGGCTTACCTATCAGACAGTTGCCGCCTATCATAGTTTCAGTCTTTTCCTCATTCTTGCTCTGTTTTTTCACACTGACAGAAACAACTTCCTATCTAATGTTTTTTTTTTTTTGTAAAAAACGTTATTGTGATTAACCCACCATTGATCAATAATAAAACAAAGGAGGCTTCTTTTAAACAAATACATTTTGTTCTTCCTGTCACTACTTCACAAAATGTTAAACTATAGATTCTAGTCCTGTGTTTTTTGTGAAAAATATGAAAATATAATTCAACACATTTTTGGGGAGTTGACCTTTTGGGATATAAAAAACATTTATATTTGAATTTGAGTCAGCACTGGCATATGCCAGTAAGAATCACAATGACGCTTATAAGTGGTGTACTGTATATGCCAGTACAACAACTGTGGCATACAGTAGGCAACAGCAGCAAACACAAATGAGCATATGCCACTGAAACATCATACCACTAGCCATTAGTTAGCACTGCAAAGGACACGCTGTTCTATCTGTTATGTGCACTTGCATGTTTTTGACTGGCCAAAACGAGGCCTTGCTGGATAATATGAATTAATGTACTTGCCACATATGCCTGCATTTTTTTGAGGCTCTGGATGTGGCTTCAGGCCTTGTTGTTATTGACAATAGCTGTATCAAGCAAACATTGCCTCCTCATTCATTTCAGTTAGCTACCATGGATGACATTTAAGACCGCCTTGGTGTATTTTCTGTTTTAGGAAACTGGGGGGAGTTACATTCTACAATGAAAGTCTAATACTGGTGGACATTTTATGGTCTGATTATAGTATTTTTTTTTTTTAATTCTGTGTATAAACTCTGCTACGCTTAGACAAGTAAGGAAATTGATGATTCAGTATTTCTCCACCAGAGTTTTAGTCCTGGCAGTGTGGAGAGGGCTTTGAAACAGCATTGTTTAGACTGTGTTGGGGAAACAAAATTTACAAGTTAAATGGTAAATGGACTTGCATCAACGTCTTTCTAGTCTTCCGACGACTCAAAGAGCTTTACACCACATGCTAACATTTACCCCATTCACACACACATTCATACACTGATGGCAGAGGCTGCCATACAAGATGCTAAACTGCTCATCAGGATCTAAATCTAATGCTCACTCAACATAGATGCCTGTCACAATAACTCAATTTGTTGGACAATATATTGTCCCAGAAATAATTGCAATAAAACAATGATATTGTTATTTTAAGACCATTTTATGCCACTGATATAAGTATAATATAAATAGCATAATAATGCCAGTAGTGGACACCCTTTTAAAAGAGCAATGAACTTTTAATTCGTAAAGATATTCAGACATCGGAATGTAAAAAAAAATCAAATATTCCAAATAAATAAAACCATACAACCAAAATAAATGTATAAAATGGACACTTGGGCTCTGTTAACAAAAATGTGCTCTGTCTTATAATGGTTGGGGAAAACCCTGCTGTTTATTCTGGCATCATGTTGGCTAAAATGTTGGTGAAATTGTTATGTAAACACAGCGGGAGATATTGAGGTTAGCAAAAAAGATTGAGGTCATGTCCATATATCATACGATAAGTCAATATATAATATAATTATTGTAACAGGCCTATTCACACACACTCACACACCGATGGAATCTGTATCAGTTGCCCAAGGACACTTCGACATGCGGATTGGAGTAGGAACAAACCTCTGATCTTCTGATTAGTGGACGACCCGCTCTAACCCCCTGAGCCACAGCGGCCCCAGTTAACAGTTAATAAAATGTGTCAAAATACAAGCAATTTAAAAGGACTTCTTGGCGTCGGGGGTATTTTCTGGTATAAGGGACTCGAAACGTATAACCTCAGTCTTTCTAGAATCACAGCATTTGCCCTGGCTCTGCTTTGGCACCTAGTCTCATGGTATTATAAACACACTTGAACTGTGTTTTGGTGTCTGATAAACCTTAAAACTCACAGATCTTATGCTCAGACTAGACCTTCTGGATTGTATTTGATTTTCCTCACCTGTACCTGAAGCAACATGCCCACACTAATGTAGTCCCCACCCTTATGCTGTACTCGTGCAACGTCGGTAGAATGGGGAGAACAGGAAAATCCATTTGATACAGTTTAAAGAAATGGGTCCAATGATGAATTAATATTTTATGATGTTGAAAAAACTTGTCGTTAGATGGTGTAATGCACCTTTTTAAAACAGTGTTTGTGAAGTGTGTGAGTATGGCTTAGCTTCTTCCCATTGTCCACTCATCACCAGAATGTTTTAGATCTAAGATATGTACCATTTTTTTGAGTAAGGAAAGGCTTAGATTTTCAGCTTTTGTCTCTGCTTGGCAATAGCATAATCAAGGGTCATGCACCATTTATAACAAGCAAAGTACAAGTAATTTAATCGGAGCACATGGTGATTAATGTTGTGTACTTTGCCTACTTATAACACTACTCCTAATCTGATTAATTGGACTATTTTCTCAACATGTCTTTTGCTAATTTGAAAACTGGAATATGACATACGTTGACCCCATGCACTTGGTTGTCCCGTGTTACAGTGCCTCCTTGAATGGGTTGTGACATTTCTCGGTCTTGATAGCCTTGAGGCCTTATGGTAATGGTAAAACATAATAATATAATGGCCAGATAAAGGGTAATAGCTATTCTCATCCTGAGTTTAAAAACAATACACCCTGTTTCCATTATGACTGCTTACAACAAATTCAATTGTGTATTATAAAATACTGTAATGGCCAACAATGGCATGCATGCAAGCAAACAGGTTTTTAAAGGGAAGATACTGTTTAATATTTTCTTTTTACTGCTTATAAACTAACAACACAGCTATTTGAGTCAACAGAATAGTGTAATTCTCTTTAAATACACCCGCATGTGTTGCTGTTGAAATATCAAGGCCTTTGATTGTATTACATTAGCTTAGCCTTAAGGCACTGGGGATGCTTAACACACATATAGCATAACGTTTTAGTTTATCATTTAGTTTGATGTTGTAGTGATGAAATTTGTTGTGTTTGCACCTTTTGTTGGTACTGCTCTGTACTATATGCTTTGAGGCTGGTAGATATCCTTTTAGTTTGCCAACCTCAAAGCTGAGATATTTCCAAACAGAGCTAAGGCTCTGCAGCAGCTACCAGCCAGCTAACTTAAAGTCTGTGAAACAGTATAGTGAGTGTGAGGAGGAAGGGGCTGCTGCTCCAGTGATGGGGAGTGGTGTGTGTACATAGCTCCTTTTCAAAAGATAAAGGAAGTATGTCAGCATGTCGGATACGGATAGAATCAATAGAAATGAATATTGTTATTAATTCATCGTTGTTTTTTCCTTTTTGTAATAAGAGATTTGAATTACTGCACACTCTCATTGATCCTGCCATCTTTAAAACAATTTATCGGTCCCAGCAGAGACTGCAGGACAAGTGACTTGTTTTATTCTAACATTAAGAACAGCGCTGCTGCCTTTGGGGCAGTCTAATCACAACCTTGATCATAACATACAGTCCGTTTGACCATAGGAGGCCTATTACAAGCAAAAAAGAGGGAGATATTGAGGGCACTATTACTCCCGATTGAGGATAACAAGTTTTTTTTGGCATATTCAGTGAGCATGACTTTTTCACTGAGCGTGCTCCGTCTCTCTGGTCTCTGTCGCAGAGAAACCCAATCACTCATGTCCCCTTGTTAATATCACCGTTGACCAGGTTGGCCTTCAGTTACGGTATCCTACAACGGCAGCTGGTCCGGACGACATCCGTCCTCACTCTTCGAAAACGTGCTGATCTGAAGGATCTCATCTTCTGTATCTAGAATACCAGTGATGTGAAAAACATCATGTATTGTGCCGGTCCCTCAGAAAAAAAACTGCCTGGGAACTTAGTGACCCACTGCCCTGACCTCACATGTTATGAAATGTTTTGAGAGGCTTTTAGTAGAGCCCCCTTAAAATACAAGTCCACACATTCCAAGAGAGGTGGGGTTGATGATGCACTGCTACCCATGTAGCTTACTGTACAGTCATTTAGAAATGGCTGGTAATTCTGCTCATGTTTTTTTGACATTTGATACAATACAGTACAGCCCCACACCCTGGCCTAAAAAAATATTTAAGTTTAACCTCCATAGTTCCACAATAGCTTGGAGTTTACATGATCTTATCAAAGGGACCTTAGTGCAGACCATAGCATGTCAGACTAAACAGCAAAGTCTGACGTAATTTTTACTAAAACAGGTGCTCAGGACGGTTTTGTCACCTTATTTATTCCCTTTTTAGTCAGGCACGGCAATATGGCCAACATATTCTATGCGGACATAGGTCATTTTATATCTCGATAATGATATATACCACGACATAGATCATTTTCTGGTAATTCAATAAATAAGTAGTCTATGAAATATTTTCTCATTTATTTAAGAACTTAGTGCAAAATGAACAGAACAGTTTCAAGTGAAATTATAGAGGAAAAAAAATGAATAAATATTTCCAGCTATACTCTGACTGTTTACATGTATGCACACAAATACAGAGTAGGCCGATTAAGACAGTGGTTTGATTTAACTACACTGGGATATTCTCATAAACAGAATTCTTATCAATTCAGATTTATTTGAAAATTTTGAGTTAGTATGCAGGGTTCAACGTTAATGGTTTTTTTTTATTACTTGCCCGGTCGGGCTAGTGGGAAAGAAATCTACTTGCCCGGAGTAAATTTTTACATGTCCCTATACAATTTTTTTTTCTATTTATTAGCTGCTATCAAATAACAACAAAGACTAAAGTTAATTGTCATGTTTTATCCGCCTTGCTCTCAAACTTATGGCAAACTGCAGAAAAAATTTGCTTTTCTATTCTTTTTTTACCACTTTCTCAATGGGGCAAGTGAGTTGCTAGATTTACTAGCCTGACATGGCATTTTACATGCCCACACCCTCACACCCTCCAGCTGGCTGTTAACGAGGCTCTATTGGCACAGAGAAGTAATCGTATCGGTACTCGGTTTTGGCGAGTACCCAAATGTAAATACTTGTACTTGTACTTGGTCTGAAAAAAGTGGTATCGGTGCATCCCTAGCCCTGGACTATGTGCTTGTTATCAATTCAGACGACGTAAATGTGTGTCATGATATCTCTATGATTCCATTGAAAGACAATGAATGATCATATTGAATTATCCACCAGCCCTGCCCTTTACACAGCCCATTGTAGAAATAGCCAGGTATCTGAACCTGAAACTTGTATAACTTGGATGACAAAAATGCTGGTTTTGACTTCTGAAAAAGAAAATTGGGGCTGTCACCAATTCTCATCAGAATTAAACAACCATAAAAGTTGTGTATTTATCCGTATATCGATAAAACGACACCTTTACATTTCCCTTTTCATAAGAAAGCAGAGTGTTAGATCTGTGTTCAACCTATGAAGTTGGTACAGACGATGTGCTGTGATTGATTCAGATTGACCACAGACCCAACCTCATAATATTCCTTTTGTGTCCCCAGGTGGTATGGCCAAGAGAAGGACTATAATGTCCTAGTCATGGACTTGCTTGGACCCAGTCTGGAAGACCTCTTCAACTTCTGCTCTCGTCGCTTCACCATGAAGACGGTTCTTATGCTGGCAGACCAGGTAGCTAACACTTATACACATCCACCTCTATGTAATCTCCTGAAGCAGTGAACACGCCTGAGAGTCATGGTTAAATACAAGTAGTAGGGTGGCGCCGCCTCTCAGCAAAAAGGTTCTGGTTCCAACCTACGAGCTCTGTGAGTAAGGAGTAGTAAGCATGATCTCTGCCTTGGTTTCCTGTGGGTACTCCAGTTCCCTCCCACAGTCCAAAGACATCCAGGTTTGGGGAATAGGCTTTTTTCACAGCAGACATTTTGACTTGTCATAGCAGGAAAGCACAGGTAATTAATAACATTAACAAGGGCTGCGTAGCCCATGATGTTGTGCAGGCTGCTTCATTGGCCTGGCTTACTGGAATACTTCAATTAATGTTATGTTAATAATGTGTTTTCCTGCTATAACAGGCCAAAATGTCCTATATGAAATTGGTCTATTGTTGACTTTAAATGGCCCGTATTTGTGAATGTCAGTGTGAACGCATCTATTTGATGTCCCTCCTACATCCCTGGAGAGGAAAAGCTGTTTGTTTACAATTTGAATCGATGGACCCACTTTCATTAAAATGTAAACCCATTTCAGAATGTGGACAATGGGAAGGATGGTAAATAAGTTTGAAATATTTAACCGTGGCCTTCTTTTTTTTACCTTCAGATGATCAGCAGAATTGAGTATGTACATACAAAGAACTTCATCCACAGAGATATCAAACCAGACAACTTTCTCATGGGCATCGGCCGTCACTGTAACAAGGTAAGACCTTTCCAGGTCCTATATGTACTGTAAGTATGGATTATTGAAGCTCTCTATAGAGCTGTTTGACACACAGCTGGATGTCATAGTAGCCATGTTAACTTCACAGCCCTGGTCCCGAACTGATCTACAACTGTAGCTTTAGTAAGGGCCATCTCTCCTATTACCTCTAAAAGAACCTTTTAATGGATATGACCGCTGCTGCTGCTGATTCCGAAGAACAGGAGGAGTTCTGCAAAATGTAAGTGCTGCATTCACTACGCAGTCTCGACGGCAGAGTTTGAAGTCAAGTTTCCCCAGTTAAAAAAATAGTACAAAGTAATACTCATTTATCTTGTGCCGCTCAAGTATATATTTATCTAAAACTAAAATCGACATCATCAATGTCTGTATCATTAAGTATCCATATGAAAATATTGTCATTTATTTCTTAAAAGTTTAAGGTTTCCATAGTTTCATTGCCATATCAGTTTTATAATCTTTAAAATCACATTGTGTGCACGCCTGCATGTAAATCTTGAAGTACAGATATGCATGACATTTACAAGGCCAACTATCGGTACAAATCACAAAAACATGTGACCATGGGATTATATGGTTCTATCTGCATATGGAGTAGATATTAATCTCCTAGATGGCAAAACTGACACGCAGCAAAGTTCTCTTTTATTTGTAAAAATAACAGGCACCCCGATATCGAAGACTAGATGGGTCATAATTATATATTAAGAGTAGACAAAGAAATGAATAAATAAAACATTTCAGGCTAGCTACAACAAACATATTGACTAACTCTCATTTACAATGCCTGTAATAAAATGAGTGGTGAGGTTTCAAAACGTCAGATTTTGTGATTGATGCTTTGCAGGTAGAACCTTTTATAGAACCAAGTAAGAGAATGAGTTTGGAGATGGAACCTTTTTCTTTTTCAAATTATAATGCCAATAATAGATTAAACTAAAAATGAACCTAAACAAAATGTTTCATGTGAATAACTCATTTGACAAATAGATAGAAACTTATAATACTAGGGTCACGATATTCAATTCCATAATTGGTCTCAGTGTATTAAGATGACCCAATATCTAAATGGCAACAGCTCCTTCATCATTAAATAGTGTAAGATGCAGAGATTACATCTCATGTAAAAATGTTAACAGTTAATACAGGCAATAAAGTGATGCACAGCTCAGTTTCTGGACTGGGAATCACAAGGTAACTCACAATACATGGAACAGTCGGATACTATATATTTTTTAATTGCATGTTTTCATAGAATATTGGAAGGCTGAGGAGAAACAATGTAAATAAAGTGTTAGTCTTAGTCTATTGTAACATACAGCTGTCTAATGGTTAAGATGCCTGTAGTGGAGGAAGGTCAACCCTCTTGTCTCATAGCACAGCAAATTTATAAACTCTGTTCAAATACTGTGACTTTATATATTATATTATAATATAAAATACCCGTGACAGACCCAAATGGTGTTTTCTTTTTAATTTTGGAAATCCAAATAAGGCTTTGGAAGATTGACAACAGTTCCCTAGCGCCAATTATCATTCATTTTGCAATTATTAATAATTTTTTTTGGTGTAAAAAGAATATTTTAAATAGTATTTGAGTGATACGGCTTCACCTGGGAAAATATTTTTGTGTAATTTGGGTGAACTGACCCTTTAAGCCTGTCCACACTAATCACGATAAATGTAAGAACTTTCAAATTGTTTTCCAAAAGTTTACCATCCACACTAACATGCCAAAACAAACATAAAATAATCTAATTCCCCAGTGATGGGGATGATGATGATGATGATGATGATGACCAAAATGATCAAATTAAGACCCTAGTTATATATATATAAAAAAAAAAACTAAACTTAAAATGATGTAATTCCCTCCTCATTATACCTCCTCATTATACTGGGTTTACTGGATTCTTACTCAAGAATTGATTCTGCTTTCTGGACAATGATGCTGGTTTTCTAGCTACCCACACAAAACAAATATTTAAGCGATTTTGTGTTCTTGTAATGTAATTTGTTTGCGTCTGGTCAGAGGTGTGTGTTATCAAGTTGCCTGGAATATAAATAGAATATTCTGTGCCCATTATTTTGAGCCCTTGCAGACAGGCAACGTCGGGTTAAGTTAAAGCATGGGATTTACATTTTACCAACTATCTGAACAGCATGTGTACAACCACAGCCCAACCTCCACTGATGTTTCCTGTTTATTTGACAGCCAGCCTTTCATCCCTGACACTAGCTCTGTTTGTTTGCAGACAAATGTTCATTTTTTGACAGTTAGGGTTCAGGCTAATATGGAATATTTCAAATATGATGGAATTGTTTTAACTCAATTGCTTTGAGGATTATTCCATTCCAAAACTGGGTGGGTAGCTATCGAGTTGTGTGGCAGAATTTATTAAATTTCTTCTTTTTAAATGTTATTTTTTTTCATATACTTTTACATACGCTGTATGATCATGATGCAGAAATATTAATCCATTTTAAATCATATCTGTGTGCTATTGGAGGTTCAAACAGAAGTCATAATGGTCCTATGTTGCGTTCACACCAAGTGAATTTTCGCATCGCTTTACTCCCGTGAGTTGGACTGCTGGGATCATTTGTCTTCATTCGCATGACTCGTGCTACACATGCCGGAGAGGATAAAGGGCTTGTCTCCATAGATGCCAACAACTTTTCTTTCTGTCATTTCCGCCCATCATCCTTGGAAGGAATGACCACTGTTGCTGCTTTGTACATGTTGTGGAAGTCCTAGATATGACGGAAAACCAACCGTCATCGTGTCAGGGTTCATAACATCCCTCTGCACAGCGCGCTAGCTCAGCTAATAGCGAATTGTTGCAAACAAGTGTTTTTGTTGAGTTTCCTCCTAGTGAGGGCTCTTAAATGACTTTAGTCCCCTCTAGTAAGCAGTGTTCCAGTGTATGTGTCCAGGGAGTTTATTGTGATGGGAGGAACTTAAGGATTGAAGCGGTGATGCCCTGTTGTTGACAAGGTTGAAGGCTGTTTTGGTGCAGACTATTGAGCCTTCGTATTATTATCATAAAGTATAGACGTAACGTAATCCTCAGCTACACAAGCTAAAAATATGCGGTCTGTATGTATGTGTAACCATTTAGCTTAGTTTGCCACGTATCTTAAAAATTGGTTCAAACAAAGCAGCCCTTCCTCTCTCTTCCAGCGGTACCTGCAGATATTCACATCAGCAGAGGGAGGTCGCCTACCTAATGACTGATTATGACTGATGTCTGTTTTCATTCTTTTTAAACTTCACTCAGTATTTTGATGTGGGGAATATGATTTATTTTATTAACATTTTAGGTTGTTTCCAGTGAGATATTTTAGAGTTCTGAATTTAAAGACAACCAGGCTGACATAAGTATAGCTAATATGCACACTTCAATATTTTCTATGTATCGCAAGTATTACCATCTCAATATTGAACGATGATATTGCACATCGCAGATTTTCCTTATATCGTGCAGGCCTATATTTAATTGCAATAAACGGATCAAAATGATGCCGAAATAAAGCAAGAACTGAGACTTCTTACAAATCTGCATCATTATGTAGATTTGTAAGAAGTCTCAGTTCTCGCTTTGTCAGGTCTGTCCAAAAGACAGCAAGCAAACCCCTTTGAAAATGCTTGTTTTCTGACTGGAGTTCGGATCGATCAGTGCCAGGCTATGCTAACATTGTAGCTGCTCCATCAGCACTCAACATAACATCATCTAGGCATAAATACGGCAGCAACGTTGTTGCTTATACCATAGACTGTCTGTGGTTTATACACATTCATTTATACACATAGTTCTGTCCAGTCTCTGTACAAATATGAGGTGCTACATAGCTGGGTGTCAACAGGCGGCTACAATATTTTTTTCCTCCATTTCTGATTCGACAACATGAGGAGAATCTCAACGCTGATGGGCTTTCGCGACACAGCGTCACTCAAGTTTGAAATAAACAGAACATATCTTTGTTTCTCCTTGGGCACAAAATGTGCTAAACAAACTTTTTTCACTTTGACCATTGTTTTCATTGGTAATGTTTCTTGCATTCTCAGTGTGAAATGCAAATAGTAGACACTTAAATTAGTGTTTATAATAAATTTAACTGGAATCAAAAAATCTTGAATCATGAAGATAAAGAACCTTGTTGGACTAACATTCTCAAAACACCTTCGTGTTTAGTTTTTAAGTGCCAATATGTGCATCAATGCTTTAAGTATTGTGAAAAATTGTGCAGTAATATCTTTACAAGCACAATTAGCACCAGCACCTGATAAGTGCCAGTGCTAATATTGATGTGCTTGGGGCCAAATGGTGCTGTTCAGTATCTTGCTGCCCAGTGTTGCCTCTCAACTGTATAATGGTTTAGCATTTTGTATTCATCAGGCACTTGCACATGTGTTACAATTGAAACCCTTGATTTGTAGCAGTCACACTGTTGTGTGTTTTTAGTTGTCTCATATGCTCCCTCTGCTCCTGGTTTTTGCCATAACATTTCTGACTATATCGTGTATACCCCTGGCTCAGGTTAGTCTAGGGCTGAGTACGGCTTGGGTCTCACATGTTTGCTTTGTAAAACAGGTCTCAATACACCAGTTCATGTTTCAGATTTGATGGGGCTCAAGATCTAATGCATAGCACAAGCTTGTCTTTGTAGAGACACTTTGTCCCAAAGCCGGGAATGCTGCTGTGTGGAGTTGGGTTAATTTCCTGTTTTGCTGGTCTGGCTTGGTGTATGAGCTTACACCGGTTTGATTTTATGCAAACCGGCTGAACAGGCATTTGTCATTATGACATGTTCTGGCAAATTAAAAAGTAGCCAAGATCAGCAACCAGTGCCAACGGCACGTTGAGTAACATATTACGTTTGTTCATAAACGGACTAACCTCTAGTGTCTGACAGGCCGTGCAAAATTTATTGCAGATCCGAGGCCAGAAATATAAAGGAGATGACATTTCAGTAGATGTGGGAAGGGAAAGAGACGCACGTTGTTTGTTTACTAGAAAGTTGATGTGTTTTTTGGGTTGACGAGACGGGTTTCCGCCAGCCAGTATATCGCAAGACCGGCAGCCCGTAAAGTTAGCAAGTGTGTGGTCGAGAGAGATGATGATGAGTATGAAGTTAGCAGTAACGTTATAGCTGTGAGCGTAGCAGTGCAGTGTGTGTACAGTTTAGGCTGTTTGTCGGTGAACAAATGCTACAACTCCTCAAGACCCAGGCCAAGTTCCTGTTTCTTGCTTGCCACCTGCTGATTAAAGTGAAGGGGTTAAACCTGAAGTTAGCAACAACTTCGCCCCAGACTCACTTAAAGTGGGCCAGCTATTCTCATTTTAGTGACAAGCCGCTCCTCTAAGATTTGGTGAAACGGCTGGTGAGTCAAGTACTACACCTAGTGGCAAATTCGGTATACCGGTCCGGTGTTTGGCTCGATATCAAACTAGTTTGAAAATGTTTACAACAGCCCAACCCTGCTGTTTGGGCACCATTGTTCCATAGCCTATGGTTTAGCCGGTGTAACTACACAAGTACTTGTTGTAGTAATTTATGCTCCAGTACAGAGTCTGTGCGTACATTGTTGATTTGTTGGTTTCTAAAACGCCAACTAGCTCAGCAATAAACCAGCACAATATCACACCTAACCGAATGCAAGGAGCTTTCGTCCATCATAGTGACCGATAAGTGAGAACAGTTTGAGTTGGTTAAGTCTACAGTTCATCAGAAGACACCTAAATATGATACAGATAGTAACAGTCATTTACACAATTTACAGCTGGCTCATTACCCATTTTTCTCCAATACTAACTCAACTCTAGTACAGATTTAACCCCTCATGTCTGTTTATCAGCTTATGATTGAAGTTTTTTTTTTTATGTAAACAAGAGGCAGGAACTCTCCCTATGTTAGTGGTGGCCTGTGAACAACTTGGTTAAGTTAATACAAACGTCACTCTCCAGGGGCCTCTTAAAGCTTTCTTTGTTAGCAGATATGTTATATGCACCATTTGTTTTGCTATGGAGGATAGAGGATAGAAAACCATGGACTCTTTACCATCTGCTGCCAAAATCCCCTCTCCCCCCCAGGTCTTCTCTGAGCCATGGTGTTGCCTGTCTGCACTGGCCTTTATTGTCACTGTCAGACATGATATTCACGTTTCCAGAGTCACTTTTGGCTTGTTGTACAGGGTTGATCTGACCATGGTTGTCCTGACAGAAGACAATCACAGTCATGTGGTTTCTTCTAGACTGATAGCCAGAATGATCATATCTGTACCACAAAGATTTAAAGTGGATTTTTTTGCCTGTTTAGGTCCAGCCTTGGATGGGCCTATCCTAGCTGAACAGGACACTGTTAGTTGTATCAAAGGGAGAAAAAAACCATGTGGGTGCAACCAGAAGTGCCTGTTGTACTCATGCAAACTGTGACTGAAGGTGGATAGAGGCTGTGTGATTTTGACCCCTGCCCCTCTACTGTCTGCCCTAGTGTTTAGACTCGTCAGTGGGGAAGAGGAAAAGAAGCTTGGCTGTTAGCTCTTCTCAGGACCCATCTTTCTCAGGATTAAACCAGGTGTGACCTTTACCACAACACCAGCTGCCTCACAACAGCAGTTGTCGCTTTGCAATCATACCTAACTACACTGGTTTAAAGTGAATCAGACCACCAGCACCCTTCTTGCATTCATAATACCCAATGTATGTACTCCCCCACACAGTGTGCACTTCATTACAGTGGGAGAGGAAAGCAAACTTTACTTCAGCATTTTCCGATGGAGCGGCTATCGTCCCTATTTGTTGTAATAAAGTGTCCCAGTCCCTCTACTTGTGACTCAAATGGCTTCTTGCCTCCATTAAAAGCCAGTTTCTGTCTCTTTTAATGTGATGTTTTTCCTGACCGCAGTGAAAGCAATTATCCAAGTGGAAGACGATTATTCACTCTAAAGTAATTGATATTAAACCAAAACCCGATCTCAGAGCTAAGGCAGTATTGAACTCAATTTAACCAGATCCTTATATTATTAGATAGCAGGCTAGCTGACTAAGACTTAGCAGTGTGGCTCCCAGAACTGAGGTTTTCATTAACAATCGTACTAATAAATACAAAAGCTTATAGATGACTAATACTATTATACAGTACCACATACTAATTTTATATTGTATGTAAAATGTATATATTTTATATTTATTTCCATGACTCATTTCATGAAATCCCAGCTGAGCTGCATATCGGAACAGAAAAAAATCAACACTAAAATGTTTGCAAATAAACAGCAACACTAAAACAACTCTTTAAAATGCAAAGTGAGCCTGTCATGGGTGTCTTAATGGCGTATGGCTCACTTTCTAATATCCAGTGGCAGGTTAGTTAATAGTGTTGGGGTATAAATTAGAAAGCAGACAGAAACAATGGAAACATCTAAAAAGAGGTGGTGGAAAACTTTTGCTGCAACATAAAATAAGATGATCTTGGATTTATAAAAGTGCTAGGTGTTTTATGTAAAATGTGTGCCCAGCTTGTGCATCAGTCTTCAAATATAGATTATTTGTAAGAAGGTTAAGGTGTCCTGTTTCTCACTAAGATACAAAGAGAAGCTTAGCTACTGTGAATCTGCTTCATCAAAGTCTAAGTAAACTCACCTTCCCTGCACCTTCCCTGAACCGGCACCATTTGAACTGTTCATCTGCTTCATGTGAAAACATTTACGTGAAGAGTGACATTTCATTTTTGGGTTTTTCAAGAATGAAATGTCTTTTGACCAGCTCAGCTTAACATGATTTGCTGTCTAATTTCCCATGGGTGTCATAAGGGCATGTGACTCTCATTCATTTAGCATTAGCCCCACAGGGCTTTCAGCAGGCAGTTGGTTAGCAGTAAGCATAATTTTTGATAACTTAAGTTAGTTGTGCGACAAACCTAACAACAGTATTTTCTTCCCGGAGGTTCCGAAGACTATTCTTAGGCCAATGTAAATATCACATGCTTTACCAGAAATTAGCTTTTCATATTGGCTGCTTCTGCTGTCCAAACATGTGTTGATTAGTTCTTTTTTGATTAAATTGTATTTGTTTCAATCTGTAAAGTATTAACTGGATTTTTAAACTTGGTTTCATTTCAATTTTATTGGTGTTTTACACGATGAGTCGGTGAAATTGTGCAAGCAAAAGTACCAATTGGCAGCACTGTAAATCCATCAGAGCAAGCCTAAATTACACAAACTAGAAAGCCAAACTCCATTCAGGGCTTGAAACTAACCTCAACTGTACATTTAAATGCAGATAGGTAAACTTTTCCCTGAAGCAGCTAGCAAATTGTAAAAGGTAATTGACTGGCCAGTATGGTGATGTACTTCAGGTGTACTGGGGAGGAGGTGCTCCTAAAATGTCAGAAATGCAGTCTAGTCACACCTGTAGTTTGTCTGAATTTACCAGAGTTTCAAGACTCAGTATGTGTAAGCTGCTATTCCAGATTTTCCGGTATGGTCACATTTGGTCATAGCATGTTTTAGTGTGCATGGACAAGGGATTTCCATATATTGTGCAAAGTGGCAGTATACTATTGTCCTAGTTTCCATGTTGTGGTAGCGTCAGTGTGTTTGAAACACTTTCTCAATAGGGTTTCTCTATAATAATGCGTAGTGTTTGAGGAGAAGGGGATTTTTCAACTTCCAATTCACTTCTGGTTGTTTTCCCTTTGATAGTACCTTTTAGGGCTGAAAATCAGTTGTTGTTTTTCTGTTTTGTGCTTCAGTGTAGGAAGTCACATCAACATTTATCCTGTTCTTTAACTTAAGACATGATCCTATGCTCTACCTACATTCACAAACAACATAGCACATACTTTTTAAGTTATTAGGACACCCGTATGACAGATATTAATAAAATAAACCACTTTGGTGAGATCTGGCCTTCACATGGGTTGAATTCTGGTTGAGGACGATGAATACAATCACTAAATGTACCAATTGTAGAGATCTTATAGACCTTAAATTGACCAATAACTGCTGTTTTTTTTAATAGCAACAGTCTGAACAGCATAAAACCTGGAAGGTAGTGTGTGACGTTCATCTTAAAATGAGATTGAACTGTTAGTCTTGCACTGCAGAGGAGTGTTCTCTGGACTTTATTTACACCAGTAACACATTGCTTTTCACAGTGACGGCTCTGGCAAACAGTGACTGTCTACGGGTTATGTAACAAAAGGGCTTGTCTTAACTATTGAGGATGTATGCAGATGGATAAACTGACACAGGACAATAGAAACGCAGAGCCCCTCAGCCTGTCATTTTATGCCCTGTTGAACTCATGTAATGATGAAACAGATACTTGCTACTGGTCCCAGAATCCATATGATTGCTTTTTTTTTTGCCTGTGAAGCCCACATTAGCAGCCTGGTTGTCTGGATAGTTAGATTAGCAGTTAGCACACACACGTGGTGAGGTTGGGATGGGTTTAGTGTGTCTTTTTAGTCTGCTCGTTCTGAAGTGTTCAACTTGTGCATGATCACGGAGTATACCTTGGATGTTTACTGTGTACGAGCCATTAAAAATTACAGATGACTCTGCAACACTGTTAACCCTCATAACACAACCTCTCAAAATTACAGTGTAAATAAGTGGCAGAATCGTCAGAGGGTCCAACAAAAGGGCCGGCATCTGAACAGCATAGTTTAGGAAAACAGCTGTAAAGTAAGCCACACAATACATTGTAGGAGATTGAAACTGGGCAGCTTGATGAGTCAAGTGTGAAACTGAGCAACCTCAAGTCAATAATACAACGGATCAGCACAGTGCTAACTGTATTCCACTGCTGAATCTCTTATGTAGAAGTAATATGATAATAACCGTCCTTCGTTGCCTCTGCACTAAACTGTTTTTAGCCTAATGACAACAATGTGTTGTAATGGAATCATTTTATTAATCTTAATTTGTATACCTTTTTTTTATTTTTTTTTTTATACAACATCTAAAGGTTCTTTTAATGATTAAAAGAAAACAACAATGCAATCATATTATACAAGGGGAACTAAAAACCTGTCTGAGATAACATCTGGAAGTTGGCTAGTTATACTATGGTGTAAGATTTCTGTTACCACATTGAAGGTATGAGAAGCGACTTTATTTTTTAGGTAGTAGTCGTAGTTGTTGATGTGACACTTTCCACCTGTGCATGTTCATTTTCTCACAAGGATCTCCTCAATTAATGCGATAATGTTTTCGACATTCATGTTTTACAGCAGGACTCAGCTAATTCTTATGTGTTTTTAAAACGAAGAAAATATGTAATTTTTTGCATCTTCATTTCTGATAACTTTGGATTATCTTTTGCTCTGTGGGGTGTCACTGACGGATAACCACCATGTGTTCTCTCCCTCTCCGTTAGTTGTTCCTTATTGACTTTGGTTTGGCGAAGAAGTACCGAGACAACCGAACACGACAGCACATCCCCTACAGAGAAGACAAGAACCTGACTGGCACAGCACGCTATGCCTCCATCAATGCACATCTGGGCATTGAACAGAGGTCTGTGCACACATTTAATATTTCATTCTCAAAGAAAATATTCAAAGAAAATAATTTTCCTTTTTTTTTTAAGATAAAAATCTATCAATCATCTATTATCTATCTATCAGCTATCTAGAAAATTGAATCATGTTTCTAAGATTCTGAATTGATTCACTGCGGCTGTCTGCCTCGCACGCACTGAATGCACCACATGACCGGAGACACGCAACGTCACTTTGATTAACTGAAAATAAAATGTAATATTAGGTCGAGCTGAACAAGGATTAATTCGACAACACCCGTAATGATGGTAGAGAACTCTGCTGCAGAGAGAGTGACACTGTGTTCTAACGGGACAGGACAGTAAACAAACGTCGTACCTATCAGCTGTGAGCTCCAGTCTCCGCCATTGTTGTTGGAGGTGCAAATAGACGTGACGTCACCGTGTAAAAGAATTAAAAACTCCATAATATTTACTCCGTTTTCATGCCATAATTTGCCACACTGTCTGTAATACTGCACAGCACAACAAATTAGCACCCCTATGTACTGAATATAGAATCGATTTTCAATTGGGAATAGTTTTGCACCGAGAATCGATTTTTTAATCAAATCGTGACCCCAGGATTTGAAATCGAATTGTGAGATCCCGAAAGATTCACACCCCTAATATATATATATACACATACATACTTATATGCAGTGATGCCTTGCTTTTGTACTCAACAAACTAACATCATTGTTGTCTGCAGTCGCCGTGATGACATGGAGTCACTAGGCTACGTGCTGATGTACTTCAACAGAACCAGTCTGCCGTGGCAGGGATTAAAGGTATGAAAATATAATTGACTTTGGCAGTGAATGATTCCTTATCTACCTCTATGCTCGAGCTGTTTTTTTTTTTTGTGTTGCTTTTTAAAGTTTCTTTTATTTTTGTTCATTTTATTGAAAACTTAAATACACATCAACCCTTTTGTAGGTGTCGGTTTTTACAATATGTGATTTATACTACTAATGATGCCTTTTTATAGAGTTAAGGTGACATAACGTTTTTAAAGCCTTTTGTTACTTGACATGTCCAGGTCACAAGTGCGGAGGAGTTATGCTAGGGGTGAGCCACAATGTGTGGTACTGATAATATTTTATTTGCACATACGCAGTAGTGGTGCAACAGTTCAACAAGGAGAAAAACATAACCATTTCTAATACGTTTCAACTCAAAAGTACAGATAGATTGATTATACATACATGAGTTTATACATGAAATAATGCAGGCTACTCAATGGGCAAGTACGCCCATGTTCAGATAACTGTCCCTTCTGTGTCTCTGGCAACTCATTAACTAATTAACAGGCCTGTATAAAATAGTGTTGCAACAGTTCCACAAGGCCACGGTTCGGTCTGTACAATCATTGAACTGTTTATTTTTTTTTTTACGGTTAAGTTTTGCATCCTTAATACACAGCGTGCACATTTATGCCACCAAGCACTAGTGTTACTAAGCTACTACAACCACAGCCAGTGAGCTGTGGTGCCACCATGATTGTTATGCTGCAAAAATAGTAACTCAGATACTGCATTTATGTTGCAAAATGAATATTGTCCGTGTCACAGAGGCTATAAAAAGCCATTTGAGTGGCCGTATGTTTCTAGTAGCGTTGTTCATGTATTTCTGTGTTTTGTCAGGCTGCGACAAAGAAGCAAAAGTATGAGAAGATCTCGGAGAAGAAGATGTCCACCCCTGTTGAGGTCCTCTGTAAGGTAAGAAAACGTTAAGCAGGGACAGTGGTAAAAGTTATCTCACTCCACGTTCACACAACTCAATTGTATGAATTCATGTTTCCAGGGTTTCCCAGCAGAGTTTGCTATGTATCTGAACTACTGCCGTGGCTTACGCTTTGAGGAGGCTCCAGACTACATGTACCTGCGCCAACTGTTCCGCATCCTTTTCAGGTAAACACACATACAATTTTTGCTCTGGTCTTTCTTGATACCAGCGCTGATTCAGGTCCGTCTTCTGTTATTTATGACAAAATAAACTGAAGTGTAAAGACAAGTTTGTTTTATTATACGCTGCTCCAGTCCATCACTTGTGCTACAGCTAATTAATGAATAGGGATGGATACCGGAACCCGGTATTATACGAGCAGTGGTGCTAAATTAGTATCGATAAGCTCCGACGTTATCAGTTTTGGTGTAATTTTTTATCACGCTGCAGCGTCTCTTCTGCTCTCTGTGTCGGGGCTGAGCTCCTCCACATACAAACACACACACACACACACACACAGCGAAGTCAGTGAATAGCAAAGCAGAATGGCAGCGGTGGAGACAGTGAAGTGAACTCAAAGATTACTCGAGTTGACAACTACGCTCGTTACTGTAAGTGCAGTAAAAACCTTTGCGAGTAACAAACCAATACTTTATCAGTATTCCTGTTCAACAAGCATAAACATGATGTAAACACGTAGAAAAGTGACATTTCAATCTGCTCTGTCCACAGTCTCTCGTCCACCGGCGCTTTTACACAAGCACAGCGCGCTAGCTCGGCTAATAGCGAATTGTTACAACCAAGCTGAAACAAAAGCTGTCTGTATGTAGTCTGTTAGCTTAGTTTGTCACGTATCTTAAAATTTTGCAAATTCTTGTAAAATGATCGGCTGGGTGAGACGAAGCAGCCCCTCCTCTCTCTACCAGCGGTACCTGCAGGTAGTGAATCACATCAGCAGAGGGAGGAGGACAGAGGACAGAGGACAGGAGGAATGACTGATGTCTGTGTTCTTCACTGTTTATCAATTTCACTCAGGAATATTATTTATTTTATTGACACTCTACATTAATTTCCAGTGAGGTGTTGAATTTAAATAGTGACTTTGGTGTTGTAAACATTACTGTGGCTGCTCTAGAAGCACTTAATTATATTTAAAATATAAATAAATTCTACTCCTGTTCTGAATTTATTCTTCTTTTTTTTTTTTAAATAATATATTAAAAAGCAATTATTTAGTAATGAAAAAGAACCGATAAGAGTATTGATAAAATCCTAACAATACCCTATTATTGAATTAGACTATTTTTGTCTCTCCATTGTCTACTGCTATATCTGTAGTATAAATACATGAACAAAGCAAGCTAGACTGATTTCTATGCCATCACCGTATAGGAATATGCTGCTTTTCTTCCTACTATTCTTTCTGTCTTCCTTCCCTCTTCTTTCCTGTCTGACTTTGCCTTCCAGTCTGCCATAGTTTCCCTGCTTCATTCCTTCTTTTCTACGCTGCTCTCCTTCCATAACCCGTTTCAAACTGCTGATTTGTTGGGAATATTGGGCTGATAACTTTGTTTCTCTGTATTTTAGGACTCTGAACCACCAGTATGACTACACATTTGACTGGACCATGCTGAAACAGAAAGCAGCCCAGCAGGGGGCCTCCTCCGGGGGCCAGGGCCAGCAGGCACAAACCCCCACAGGCAAGCAAACTGACAAACCCAAGCCTAACATGAAAGGTTAGTAGCAAACAGCCAAGCGACGTTTTTTACAGACACCAATTGCTCATATATTCATTCAGTTTTGTATTTAGGACTATTAGATATTGTTTTATTCCCTTAACCCACACCCTTTTTTTAAAAAGAATAAATCACCAAATTGGAAATCAAAAGCAAATAAAGCATATTATTCCTGTTGGAATGATGAAGCCAAACAGCATTACAAGTTTCAGGAGGCACCCTAAAAAGAACAGAAAATCCCAAATACAAGAATTTGATACAATTGGTATGTCTTGCAGAAGCAAAGACGTCCTTGGGGAATTTGACTACTAACTTTGCTGCCATGCTGTTCTGTTCCTTTGTTGGGGCAGGACGACAGGCTCTCCCCGTTGCGACACTGTTTTAATGCTGACCGTCTCGCTCTGATTACACACCTCTGACTCTTCTGCAGTCTGTCTCTTATTAACATTCCCTCTCCAAACTGGATGATGATGAAAATATCTTCATTATGTTTCCCTTCCTTACTTAACACCTGTTTTTCCGTGCTACTTGACCTGTGACATTAATGATCCACACCCGGTGTCAAGCAGATGGAGACAAGGTGTGTGGCTCATTGGGGACAACAACCTGAGGAATATTGGTCTCTCAGGACTGGAGTAAAGGGTATACCCTCCTGGGTGACAAACATGAAGTATGGTCTGCCGTAGTGCATTCACGTGGGAAACCAAAAGATTGGAAGACATTTCCAGAGTGGTAAAAAGCTGTAAACGACTTCACAGTCTGTTTCAGAAAGAATTCAAGCAAGAATTCTGACTGCTAAATAGCAGGCAACTTGAAGTGAAGTGAGTTTTTTTTAAGAGGCTGTGTAACATTAACTAACCAAGCACATGGTTTTCCGAATGAAACGTATTTTTACAAGCCTGTCCACAAACGGGAATATCTTTTTAGGGCATTGTGATTTTGATGAGGTCTAAAAGTGCAGTATGGGAGTATTAACACTCAACCAACACAAGGAAGTCAGTCTGCAGTACATGCAGAGAAGATGTCACATGGGCAGCACAATGGCTCTTTTTAAGATGATGCCGAAAAGCTCTCTCTCGAGTATTTACTTAAAGTGAAAATTCACCACCTTTTTATAAAATCGGTGTTGATGGCAAATGGTAGTCCACTGAAGAAATAAATTCAGTGTGTAAAGTAGTAAATTGCTTGCTATATTGACCGAGAAAACGGAGTTCTCCTGCTCGCTGAGCCGTGCCAACTGCCCACATGTACCTGGATGCATTGCACGCAAGCGCCGAGTTCGCTACGTTACGCGAACATTCTTTTAGTCCGATGAATATACAAAATAAACTCACAAAATGTCAATAAAGGAAATATTCTTACATCTAAACGGAGAAATACAACCATACACCTTAATGAATTCAAGTTTCTCTTTTACCGAACTCCTGTTGGTGCTGGAGTTCGGAGTTCGGCAAGAGAGACCAGCCGTCCAACTCTTACTGCAGCTCACAAAACTCCCAACCAACCGTGGCCAACAATGGCTTTCCCCAGCACTAACGTCTCGGCAGAGGGGCTGTACTCCACTACTGGTGATATAACGTTAACTAGAATGGCACTCGGAGAGCGCAGACCTCCGCCCCCCCTCTCCGTTCAGCTTGCGCCACCATCCACGTGTATTTTTGTTTATGTTGAGATCAGCTGTACGTAGCGGAGCATCGTAAAACACTTCATTGAAACTGGACAGAAACAAAATAAAACTCACCTAAACCGTCGTCGTTACTCTTTCCAACAATCACCAAGTGTGCTTTGGTCCAACTCAACTGTAATTTAACCGATTTTAATGTGAAAAAAATTGAATCTTGTCTTTGGGGAAAAAATGAATAGGACTTTTACTTCTGGAACCAGAGGTGCCCAAAATAGCTGCTCCCACTTCATAACTCTATAAAGACAAAGACGATTGACGATTGGCACAATAGCATCCCACGATACATCTATGGCTAGCCAGCGTATCTATTGGAGCTCACTTCCATATAGTATTGCGTACCAGTCTTGATTTAACTCTGAATTGACTTTTGTTCTGTTGAATAGTAGGGATGCACCGATCCAAATTTTTCAGTCCCGATAGCGATACCTGGGCTTTGGGTATCGGACCGTACCGAGTACCGATCTGATGCCGGTGTATAATTAATAAGCTGAATGCCTCACTGTGTGGAAGTGACTGGGATCATTCTTTTATGTGTAAGGCAACATCAGGCTTGACTTAAACATTGCTTCCTAACTTTGTAAAAGAAAATGTAACAAATAAATACATAGAAATAAATTACTGTAATAAGTTTTTATTAAATTAATAAATCATACACCAGCAACTTGCTAAAAGAAATCTTCAAAATTAACAGAAATGATAATATAAGTGTAAACCTTTATAATGCAGCAACAAATTGGTCAAAATTTAAACAGGAACTATTTAATTAACTCCATTATATAATGTATATAAACACCAAATTGAACTGAATAGATCAGCCCCCATTGTCACCGATACCTGATCCCGCTATTCCAGTCGGTATCGGCCCGATATCGGTGCATCCCTATTCAAGAACTGCAGGGACTACCTACCTTTTCCATTTTGTGAAATATTGCTTTCAGTTTTTGTTGTTTTCTAACATCATGTATTTTCTAAAATGTTTTGTGAAGTGTTGTGTTCACGGTTTTATTGTTGTGCTTCAGGTTTTGTTATTGTGTTTCATCCAGTGTTACTGTATTTTGCATCTCAGGGCCACCATTATTTGTCTGTTTGTTTTATAACTGATACAGGATTGAGCTTTGGAGATTGGTCAAGTCATGAGTTTGCATTGCACTTCACTTTCCTACTCGGGTAGTTCTTCCACTTGCTGTTCAATTTAGGCTTCAACAGGTCCTGTTGACGGTCACAGTCAGGAGTGTCTGACATGCAGCCTGTTTTCCTGTTTTAAAACATGGAATGCTGAAAACCTGATATAATTCCAGGGCTTCCTAATCGCTTTCACTTAAGTTTTTTTTTTTAAATGGGGAATTTGTTAAGTCATATATTTTTCTCATTAATTTTCTCTTCCATGCATTTCCAGTTGAGCCGGCACTGATTGAGTGGCACAGGATAACTGATTTGAAGATCTTAAGTCCACCTAAACTGCAGTAAACACGGCAATTCTTCACTTCCATAGTTCAACTTATAAAAGTGATCTTTCACATAAAAATAGATGTTAAAATATGACCCACTTATAACCTCTATTGAAATCGAATGTAACTACTCTGAACCAACCTTAATGAATATAACTGCATACTTCCTGCATCATCTGTCACAGTTAAAGCCACAATCACTTCTTTGCTGAAAGTCTTTGGTTAGCTTCAACACAATATAAGCTTAACAACATTTCAAAAGAAAATCTGACAGTGGTCCAGAAACTAAACAAACGCAATGAAAAGTAGATTTCAGAGCTTGTTGTTGTAACACTTCTATCCTGTTGGTCCTGCCTGCTCTTGCCTTATTGAACAATCTTACCATCTCTACTAGACTAGTTTTGCTGTTCACAGGGAGCATCATGGCAGGAGCCGTGCCGTGCCTGACAAGGAAACTTCTCCTGAGGCCAATGGCCTCATTAGAAGCTGTTCCAACATGTCCAATGTCTCCCTCCACCCAACCCAAAACATTTACTTATCACCATCTACCTATTAGAAAAGGGCAGTGTTAATTGGTGCATGTGCTACATATACAGACGGATTTCCATCCAAATTGAATTATTCCATCGTAGTCCGTCAATTTTTTATCAGTAACACAAAAATGTTTGACGCACGTAATGCGGAACCAACATTCACAAGTGCAAGTTCTGCTTGGAAACTTATAGCCGTACGCCGCTAGCCAAACAAGTTATGAGGTTAGCACAACAACAGGATCGGCGTGCGAGTCAGTCGCACTACGTCGAGCGCAAATAAAATGATGGAGCTGGAAGACCCGCCTGCAGGTTCCCAGTCACATACAACAGCAATGTAGAGAGAGTTGTGTATGAGGACGGTGTGTCACCGTCGCTCCACCATTGTAGGAGATGGGAATGGTAGTTAAAACATCACCCAGATGTGCCGATCACCGGGACGAGGAAAAAACAACCCGGAGCCCAACTCCTTATCCCCGCTGCTTTCAAGCAGCCTTTAGATGCAAAAGCAGAACAGGATAAAACAATTACAGAAGTAATTGGCATTTACTTTGGCATATAGCCAATATGGAACTAATTGAAACACTCCTCCTAATGCTCACGTTTTGTTTTTTATTATTCTAGTTATTTAGTATTTTACATACAGCATTATATATGCTCTTCAGGTTTATAACCTATTGTGAGTGACCTGTTCGGTTTGTTCAGTGTTCGTACAGTGTGATACAGAAGGGTTTTGTTCCTTATTAATAGTTTAGCAAAGTTACCAGTAGACAAAATGCTGATGTGTTTGCATGCCTGTACTCTACTACACTTGGGTGATACAACACTGGCAAGAGTCTGTAATGCCTGTGTTGCCTATCTCAGTGAGCTTAAATCAAGGTTCACCGAATAGTTTTGATACCGAAAGCCGATATACAAGCGTTTTAAACATAGTCTTAATGAACACAGACAGTGCTGAACACTTTTAAAAAAACCACGCGATGACGTGGAATAAACCAAAATGGATTACACAGCTGAACGTTGCTCGAACACCCATCCATACCATGGACGTATAGATGGACAACGTGTCTCCACTTCCTCCCGCTGTATAAAAGTGAAGCCAAAATATCCCAGATATGGGCGCTGGCATGTTGCGCTTTTGACGTAATTTTAGGGCTGCACGATTTTGAAAAAAATATCTAATTGCGATTATTTTGACTGATATTGCATTTGCGATATGATTTGCGATATTAGAGAGAATGACAATTTTATTTAAAAGATGGTTTCTTAAGTCTGTAGAACATGATGTGTAGGCCAAGAATCTGCAGCACGAGTATTTAATTTTAAACGCTATTTTGACACAGATTTCGCCTTTAGCAAATATTTTGCCTCCTGCGATTTGAAAATTGTATTAAGCCTCATTGCGATTTCGATAAAATTTAGATTAATTGTGCAGCCCTACGTCATTTGGAGCCAGAGTCTGTGCAGTAGTGATCGGGGGGCTGGAGCTGTGGTATCGAGGTCCCGCCCCCACACCCGCCCGAGCCAATCACGAGCCGAGCAAAGCCACTGATTGTTAGCGTGAGCCACCTAGCTGCTACGTTAGCATCAAGGTAGCTTTTTTTTGGATAACCTTAATATCTCTATAACTACATTTATGATCAAAGTGACTCATGTTCTATTACACAGACTGTCAATCATGTTGTCACACCCCCATCACACACACCATCTTTGGGAAAAATGTATTTGACATGTACTTTGATTTTTATTTTGCAATCAAGATGTTTTGGCTTCATTTTTGGTGCACTGTCATGTCGTCTATCTGTATATACAGTCTATGGTTCATATGTGAATACACAAGGTGTGTGTTAAAGTGACATAATAGCCCCTTTCACACAGAGATTCCACAGTATACTTCACTTACTTAGTGTTTGTCGCAATATAAAAATTACAACTTTGATACGATACCCTGCCTAAATATCTCGATACCAATACTGAACCAATACCACGGAAAAAATCTAAAACATCAAGAAAAGTAATGAAGCAATAGATGATAGAACATGGAACTTAATTTTTTTTAATTAAAAATGTATTAATTAAGACAATGAAATGGTATGCAGTAATCTGATGTCCCCTATACTTGAGTTTGTGATTTCTTTGATAGTTAACTTTATGTTTGCATTTATTTCTTTTAAAATAAATAGTAACGATTTTGAAATAGATTATTTTAATGCCAGAATCGATATATTTGCTTCAGTTGCGTCTTTGTGGAGGTAGAAGGAAGTTACCGTTTTTATTGTTGTAGTCTGAGTAACGTGACGTCATATCCGTTCGGTATCCGTCAACCAAAACAAACCAGCCGGCCGCCGCGAGCTGAAACAAAAAAGTAGAAAACGCGCAGAGTGTCGGCGTGGATAGGACCTGCACCCCCTCACATGTTAAATCCAGCGTGGTAAACACTACACATCCAGTAAAGTATGGAAACACTTTGGGTTTCACACATTGCAGGAAAAGCAGAGCTAGACATCACGGCTAAAGCTGCATGCTAACTGTCACGGACAGGAATTGCGCTCTCATCTCCGTGGTCAAATGGGCCGACGCTACGACTGTAGAGCACCCATATACTGACATTAATGTTAAATCTATTCAAACGGCCCCGATGGAGCTGATCATGGATGTATAAAGAGAACGGAGCTGATGGGAGAGCTGGAGACGGACTTGGAGAAGTTAGAGGAAGTATACACGTGTGACTACGTCCGGTTTTCAAAATAAGGTGTTAACAAATGTGACAGTATATACAAAATACATATATGAAAATAAGATTAATTGGATTATATTCACCAGAAGTATAAAACATTACATGTCCCTTATAAATTAAAAAAGAAAATACCACTAATTTGTGAGGGAAATGTCTTCATTCTTTTAATTTTTGGGTTTCTGGAAAAAATGTAATAAGTAATTCCTGACAAGGACTAAAAAAAGTTAACAAATCGCAATACATATCGAATCAGCACCCAAGTATCGTATCATAGTATTGAATCGGGAGATAGGTGAATCGTCCCAGCTCTAAGAGATATGCAGTCATCTAACCACTTGCCTCGCGTGGCTTTGTCTTTTTCTTTATTCGCAAACCAAAAAACTACATGCTGAACTACCTGATCGGTTGTTCTCAATTCAGGATCTCCATTGTGTTTAATTTCTCACTGAGATGGACCAGCTTCATTGGATATTGTGAACCACTAAACTTACTGGAAAACATCCAAAAACATAGAATATGAAGTCTCTAAGATTTCCTCTAAGCTAAAGGACTTGGGACAACACCTTCCTGTGGGAGAAGATGAGCTGCTTGTTCAAAGGGGTGGCAGAAAATATCGTAAAAAAATCGAATATCGTGATATTATATTTTGTGATACTGTATCAATTTTTAATTAATAGTTTACATGCTAAGCTTAACTCGGTCAATACTTTATTTCATTTGCAAAGAAATGCACCCTCTGAGTGTATGAGCCCTCTCAGAGTAGTGCTGATGTTGGATGTTACAGCTACTGTGATAAATGCAAATGCAGATCCCACTGTTCTGATTGGATACAAAAAGTAAGCTTTTTTTTTTTTACTCAGATTTTATGCATGTGGCGGTGTGTTCTTCATACTATGACAGTTTTCCTAAAATTAGATCAAAAAATGTCAATGTATTTCCTCATTTACAGCATCGCAATATATTGAATCGTAACCCCTGTATCACGATACGTAACGTATCGCCAGATTCTCGCCAGTACACAGCCCTAACTGTTCATAAAACACTACTGTAGTAACACGGGTCAAAACCTCGTCTTCATGGTTCATCTGCCATCATGCATTCAGTGTGCATTTAGCCCTTACACTGCACAGTTTGTGTGAAATGCTCACACAGTTCCCTGGATTTAGTCCGTGTTCTGTCAGGTAGCAGTCATGTATCCTACCAAGTGAGTCTTGCAGTTTAAGAACCAAGCGTTGCAGGGTTTCCCGTGTAAAGATATAGATACCCGTATAGTCTTCGCAGACAGCATTGCACTGTGGAAAACAGGAACTATTCTTTCATACATCTGGCTTCATCCTTTGATGCATTTTCCATTTCTCGTGTCCTGATTTTCTCAAAGCTTGCACCTTTTTTTAAGGAGACTATTCCTGTTCCCTTAATGTATAACTCTTCCATCCTCACTGCTGACCACCTGCTTTCAGACACCATCCTGCTGGTGTGGCTGTTGAGCCAGCGTCTGCCTCTGTCTGTATCTCTGACACCGCCGAACGCCGTGGTTATGACACTGCCTGTGTTTCTGTCTATTGGTCTGTAGGTTTCTGAGTGGACTCTGCCCCCCGAGCAGAGCTGCAGAAGCGTTGGCGACCAGGACCAACAAGTCTCTCTTCCTGGACAAGCGACAAACAGAAAGTCTGTGTCTCTCCTTCCATAATAACTATCTATGTAATGGAAATGTATAGATTTTACACACGCCTTTGTCAGCTGTGTTATCTATATATTCATATGTATATATAATAAAACTCTGCACTCCGAAAGAAAAGAAGAATGAAAAAGCAGGTTTTTTTGGATGTGGAGGCTGTAGCCCCCTGCCCCCGCCCCAGACACACACACACACACACACACACACACCCTCCCCCCCCTCATCCACCCCCTGTCTCTGTCCTCCTTTCAGTGTTGACTTTTTGTAAGGTTTCTTTGGAAACTGAAGTTAAGAAGATAGTCAGCTGACCCTCTTATTTTTATTTTTTTCTCTCCCAGTGGAAACATCTCAAAGCATCTTTTCCCCCCTTCTTCACTCCTCAATTATTTCACTCCCTCCTTTTACCAAGAAAATGTTAAAAACATGTAAACCTGAAAAACTGTTCTCCCTTTTTCGTTTCTGAAATAATTGAATGATGCAACCCTGGATGTTATTTACTAAAAAAATCAAAAATGTTGGATTTTCTTTCTTGTTTTCTTTTTTTTTTTTCTTTTTTTTTCCTATGGTGATTAGGAGTTTGCCTGTTGACAATATAAGCAGCTGATGGCAACAGTCAATGGTAGAATGATACTCTGGCTCTCTCCCTCTCTCTTTAGAGCTCTGAATTATTATTAAATCTGTTGTAAAATGGTCTTCTCCAAAAATACCAATAAAAACATTACATAACTCAGACCTCCAAGCACAAGTCATTATCAACCACCTGTAAACTGTCTCACCAGCACCAGTCATGTGTACGTGTATGATTTTGTCTGAACATGCCCAGCTTATTGCTCTTTTCTTATACCAAGTGTTTCTATAATATGCTGTTTAAACTCAGAAGTACAGTGATGTTCCTCCTCTTCAACTGCTGATGTTTCATCCTCATTAATCTACCACCGTTGAGCTCTGACCGGCTGAGAGTAAAAGCTGTAACGCCCGGGCCACGCTGCCTGTGTGAGCTGTGCGTCACGGAACCTTTTGCTTCTTATTTCGGCGCCCATGTTGGCAGGTTAGAGCAGCCACACTGCCCGCAGGAGCAGAGCGGCTCGGCTGCGGTTCGCACCAAAAACAATGATAAGTATATTGACATCATACCAGTAACATTCCTACAGTTTCAATGCCCATATCTGTAGAATATCACAGACACGAAAAAAGTAAATATTTATTTTTTACTCAATACTTTCTGTTTCAAAATAAAAGCCCTGTAGTGTTTTTTTTTCCTGTGGACAGAATCCCTTCATTTGTTAACACTAGGCTTTTATTCTGAAATATGTGCAGGACAGTGTTGTGGAAGATGCAGTGACTTGCACGGCTCCATAAATTAAGTGTACCGGCTTTTATTTGTGGATTATTATTATTTACAAATGAGCACACGCTTCTTAACCTTTTTCTTTCTAAAACAAATATAAATGACATTTATAATGAAATGAAATGAAACGGCCATTATGAAAGGCAAACTCTATGTAGAGAGAAAGGACTGCAGTAGCAGCAGAAACGCTGCCAGCGTGGACGCCACGTGTGCAAGACACAGTAGTTCAGCAAGGGGAGCAGTCGCGCTCTGCTCACGCAGGCAGTGTGGCCTGGATGCAGTACTGATCATTATCCAGTCAGAGTACATAAACCCACAAATTAGTAGAGACTATCTAAAGCATTCTAGTTAAATGTGTACTACTCAAAGTGGGTCAAATATTCTGCCTGAATGACGATAAACATCAAAACAATGGAAAGTACTTTGCTGCTGCACGGCACATGGAATGAATTCAGACAGCCCTCGGCGCTTCTTCTTTTCTTTATGCTGTGTTGTTATTTGAAGATTCAAAGTGTGCTTGAGCACGAGATTAAACCACGTGTTAAGACACAGTCTCAACATTCAGAGAGGGGGGAGGAGGGGGGTTTGGGTGGTATAGTAAAAGTAAAAGTGCCAGCAGCTACAGTGAGGTGGTCAGATGAAGAGGTGCATGCAAAGTGTTAAGTTCTGTGACCTGAAACCTCATCAAGGTAAGCAACACACCACACAGTGCTGAGTCACAAGTCCTTTGCATCTTGGGCTTAGGGCTGTTTGCTCCAGACGAAGGGAAACCAAAGCATCGATGGACGGACTAACACACGGGATATGTTGACAATGAGAGAGTCTTTTATGTCATCTTCTGGCTCTTTGACTCATTCTGTTGCTCCGTGACGGAGAGCATCTTGTGTGACACAGTGTGACAGTGTGTGTTCTGAAATGATTCTCTCCCTTTGTGTGTTGTGATGGTGCGATATTATGCAGCACACTTTGACAGATAAACCCGGCCTTGAGACTAAATGAATCACCTTTTTATTAGGGCCATCAAAAGTCATCGCGATAACGCAAATTTGTTTTAACGCCACTAATATCTTTAACACAACTTGCGATTTTGAAGTGCTAGCAGCAGGCTCAGTTTTGAAGCTAGAGCTAGCTAAAGGTAGATACTGGTATCGTATGAAACTAGAAAACCATGTCATACTAGCTTGTTGCAAAGGAGGTTAAACAACGCTCTAAACTTAGGCTAAATTTTGGTGCATTTTGGCAATCAAGAAGACTGGGGTTGGCAATGTTTTGAGAAAGATGTGTTCAACACATACTGTACATACAGTGGTGTATTCAGTGTTTCCACAATGCTCTGGATGGATTCAGCCAGTCATAGTGCAGGGTTCAATGAGTCCTCCAAATTGAACGATAAAATATGTTGTTTGTCCCTCTAGAACGAGGGTCACGGCCGCGGCCGTGGTTGAACATAATCAGTGTTGACTGTCGGTAGGAGACGAGGAACAAACAACGATCTCCTGCGTATTGACCCCCGTCCATCCACCCCAACCTTCCCCCTCTGTGGACTTTGTGACTCTATAATAATGTCACACTACTTCCTCTTTCCCCCCCCCCCAACAGCCAACAGTCATATTTCCTGCGACTGCTCGAGGGAGCTCTCACTTGAATGCAAACATGTTTTTGTGATTTGCTTGAAACAATCAATGCTGTCATTTAACAGTCTCCTCTGTATAGAGCCCTCAGATGGTGAAAGACAGGAATGTTCTCACTTTGTGTGTTTAAAAAAAGGTGTTCATTTAATGAAATGTTCCGACACCAGGTGAATTTCACAAACACCTGTGATTCCGTTTGGAGCCCCGGATGAAGCTCCAAAGTACTCCAGTCTAAATGATTTGTCCACTTGGTCTTGACCAGGTTTCTCCTGACTGTCTCTGTCCTGTCCTCCACTCTCTGTCTTTAGACCTGAGACAATCCCAGCTGGCCTCCTGTCCCCTCATGTCTTTACCTCCTCCTTCCCTTTTGTTTATTTCCCTTCAACATGTTAGAATAAAATGTCACAACAATGCTACTAATTGCTATTACTGCTGCCACAATAAAACCTGCTTCAGAACCGGCGCCAATTAAATCTTTTTCATCAGTGTTTCTCATTTCAGGGAATGAAATACCATCATACAACTGAAACCTTCGAGCCGAGTGCAAAACCGTGGTAACGCCGTTCGCCTCGCTCAGAGGCCATCCTTACCATAATAACACTACTTTAGGAGTAATGGAAGTTAGACAGCGGCTAGCGGTATCACGGTTTTGCACTCACGTGTGGCTCACGTTACCGCAGTTTCATAAGCGTGTCTGAGAACTACGGTGGCCTTCAGGTAACGTAAAAACGTGAAAGGCCCTCACTAGAGCCAGAGTTTGGTTTGTCCGTTCTGAGCTACTGTAGAAACAGGGTGGAGCGGGACGCCCCGGTAGCTCACGTGGTTGAGCGGGCACCCCGTGTACCGAGGCTGAGTCCTTACCGCAGCGGCCAGGGTTAAAAAATCGGACCCGTGGCCATTTGCTGCACGTCGTCCCCTCTCTCTCCCCTACTTCAAGACTATCAAATATACAGGCAAAAAGCCAGAAAAATAATCTTAAAAAAAAAAAAAAAGAAACATGGCGGTATCACATGGCGGACTCCGTGAAGAGTACCCGCTCCCTATGTAGATATGAAGGGCTCATTCTAAGCTAAAAAAACACGATTCCTAGTTATACACTAATGATAACATTGTTATGAATATTATATTTCTGTGAATAGATCACCCAAAATACTCCACCAATTTTGTATTGCACTTCCATTACATGCCCACATCTATGGGGCTTATAACCACTGATAACGCCTATTTAAAGGTCCAGTGTGTAATATGTTGGGGGAATCTATTGGCAGAAATGGAATATAATATTCATAACTACGTTTTCTTTAGTGTATAATCACCTGAAACTAAGAATCGTGTTTTTGTTAGCTTAGAATGAGCCCTTCATATCTACATAGAGAACGGGTCCTCTTCACGCAGTCCGCCATGTTGTGGTTCTACAGTAGCCCAGAATGGACAAACCAAAGACTGACTCTAGAGAGGGCCTTTAACGTTTTTATGTAACCTGAAAGCCACGGTAGTTCTCAAACACATTGTTGGTTGCAATCTGCAACCTCACTGCTAGATGTCACTAAATCCTACACACTGGTCCTTTAATGGCCTGATAATAGTCTAATCGGCTGTTAAAGGGGACATATCGTGCTCATTTTCAGGTTCATACTTGTATTTCTGGTTTCTACTTGAACATGTTTACATGCTTCAATGTTCAAGTAACACATTATGTTTCTCATACTG
Organism: Adelosebastes latens; assembly: GCA_916700685.1. NCBI lineage: Eukaryota > Metazoa > Chordata > Actinopteri > Perciformes > Sebastidae > Adelosebastes > Adelosebastes latens. Next base: position 51,830 of record CAKAKR010062822.1, read on the forward strand.
TCTGTCTGAATATACCTGTATCCACCCTCTGTCTGAAACACTCTGTTTTTGCATCTGTCTCTTTTGGAGGCTTAAAGGGGGCAAAAGTAGTTCTCAAGCCGTGGGCGGTTTATTCTAATGAGCCTGCATGTGACATAGGAAGGGGAGCCAAATCTGAATGGCTTGTTGAATCACATGTTTTCTGATCTAGGCAGCCCACAAAAAAACTGGGTTGTGTTATTTCACAGTTTGTAGGTTGGCAGGCACTCCAGATAGACAAATGTATGCACACAAGCACTGTTTTTCGTGATATGTCCCCTTTAAAGGCAACGGCTGTGTGGATAGTTTGTGCGTGCTGTGAACTTAAACTAGATCCTGTCAAACTGCTGGAGCCTCAGGTTATAGCCGACTGCCGCTCTAATGGAGACGGCAAGAACCTGTAGAGACCAGTAGAACCTGTGAAGCCACTCCTCCGACGGGACAACTGAGAAAGCAGTCAGGTGTGTTTTGAAAATGGTGATCAGTAACAGTAAGTTGCATCAGCGTTGACTGAACCCAGGCGAGGTCGACCGTATCTCTTTTGAGCCACAGCAGATGTCACACCGCTGCCTCTTTATGTCACGGTCAGCAAAGACGCTGAGTCAACAGAGAGAGAGAGAAAGAGAAAGAGAGACATTTCACTGAGACTTGACACGTATGCAGGTGTAAAGTAACACCAAGACAGTACAGTGAGATCTAGTGTATCTGGTTGTATCTGCTGACATACAGTAGATAGAGGTTTGCCCACTAGCTTCACACATCATTTTGTATGAAATGGCCAAAAGGATTGAATGATCCACCTTCTCACTACTTATTTATAGGAAAAAAATGGGACTAACCCCTAATCCCATCACTAAATGAACAAAGATGTGGACTCAGTACTAATACCCAACCTTAAAGCTTCAGTAGGCAGAATGTTTTTGGCATAATTGGACAAAAATTCCATAATAACCTTTCAGCATATTGTAATTCAAGTGTTCAGTCTTCTGCACCTCCTCATGGCTCTGTTTTCAGGCTTTAAAAAAAGCCTGTGACGGGAAAAACTTTGACCAATCACAGGTCATTTCAGAAAAGAGCATTCCTATTGGCTGTGCTCCGGCTGGTGGGCGGTGCTTGGTATTTCCTCCACAGATCTCAACATGGCTGCCGGGTCACAAACTTTCTCATTTTACAGCTAAACAGTACACTACAAGATGATTCTGAAAACATTTGAGGAGAGAAATAGGCATTACAGTAACAGAATATTGATTCATATTTGATCAGCGCTGCTTAGTTTGACCGTTTGATCGGAGTTTGCGAGTGATTGACTCGTCGTTCTCATTGACGGAAGCTGGACGGCAGACTCCAGATCAGCTCTTACTGCTTGTTTTCCTCCGGTCTGGGAAATTTTGCAGATGCCGTTAGAAGCACCGGAGGACACAGAGGCACATGATTTTTTTTTCAGGTTACCTGTTTCATGTACTACTGTCAGGATATAGCGACCGTTTTATAAAAATAACTTTTTTTAATCATATTTGCTCCAATCTCACCTACTTCAGCTTTAACTACATAGATGTGGCTGCGTTATTGGACCAAACCAAAGGATAAAAAACCTGCTCATCATGACGTTGCTCAACTGCACCAGTACTGGTCTTTTACTGCTCTTTTGGTTAAACAATGACATTGCAGACACGCATTTGTGCTGACAAAACATGATAATGCATATTGATAGGTGGTGATGTTAAACAGCAATATATACCAGTGCAGAGGGAAAGAAGTCTGCAAGCTGATGTAAACAATCCAGCCCCTCAAAACATGAAAACTAAATGTGCAAATGTTTTATGAAGCAGGAAAATATATTCATATAAAAACTTGGACCAGCCGGTCTGATGTTGGTCCTTTGCTCTGGGTGTCTGACTGGGTTTGCATTGTATGGACTTCAAAATGCAACATCTGAAAGGTTGCTGCAAAGGGTTTTGGAGGACACATTCAGACAAAAAACTGTCCTCAGACTGACTGCACCCCGTGTCGGTCTATTCAGCTGACACAGCAGACAGCTGGTCTGGACTTTGACCGGTGTGGAGGAGGAGGCGTTCCTCACAGCAGCAGCAGCCTTCAGCTGACTCCGCTCATCCCCGACACACTGTCTGTGTTTGTCAGTATGGCTGATGTCCACAGGTTGGTGCTGAGGGTCTGCAGGGTCTAATGAGGAAAAGAAAGCACCATGCAAGCTCCTGCTGTGTCAATAGATATCTGAAACAGAGCATCAATACCAAACCATTACCGTTTACGTCCCCGTGTCTTCAAATAAAAGCATCAGGATGTGTTTGTTGGGTTTAATGAATAACTGGCAGCATATTTACACAAGTGACATAAACGGACAGAGCCGGTGGCATGAGGATGTGTCCATTCGTGAATGATATAGCCGGTGTGTGGCTGAGAAAGCACATCTCAACCCGGTGTAGCGGCTTTGAATGATGTTACAGACGAGCTGTCTAAAACTACAGTGAGAAAAAAAGAGTGTGTTCTGCCCCTTTTTTCCTCTTGTTATTAATAAGCTGAAGCTGGTAATGTTGTTGAAAATGTATCATGTTGATTAAACAAATTACATTTTTCAAGAGCACATTCCTCGACATTCTTTAAAACACATCTCGCCCCACCTCCGGTGAAGGAGGAAGTGGGCGCCCGGCACGGTCGCGCTGACATAAGAGGACAGAGAAAAGGGCTGAGAAAGCACACCTCACCCGGCGTAGCAGCTTTGAATTATGTTACAAATGAGCTGTCTGTGAGGCGTTCAAGGACCTCAAAGTCAGCTCAGTTTGTTTTTTCTTGCTACCCCTCGTTTTGGCTGTGGTGGCGGTGTTATCACGATGTGGTGTCTAGGGGGGAAATACAGATCAGTTTAGCTTAACCCAGGGGGGAGGGAGTTCTCCTGTGTCAGTTTTCTTTCATCTACACGGGAGAAAAGCGATTCATTCAACGTGCGTTCAAGGACCTCGATGCCCTTTTCCATGTCGGCCCCAGTAAGGCCAGACTCCCATTTATGGAGGTTTTGGCGGCTGTGAGGGCTGAGATAGGATACCACAGCTTTCCAGCTGCTGTTGCTGCTGCAGCTGGTCGCTCATCCTCTAACAGCTTTACGGGGAGCGGTGACACAACTACGCGTTAACAGAATGTTAGAACAGGACGCTGAGACCGGGCTCGGCCCTTCTTCGCTTCCTCGTGTTGGCTGCCGTTACCGTGTTATTACTGTGTTGTCACATAAACAGGTTGTGCCTCTCACTCACGACAGAGAGAGGGGGTTTTACTCCGCGTACTTCCTGGTTTGCAAGAAGACGGGAGATTTCAGACCCATTTTAGATCTGCGCAGCCAAAACCGATGCATCGCACGCAAGACGTTCCGTATGCTGACCGTCAAACAGATACAGGAACTGGTTCAGCCAGGAGACTGGTTCACCACCATCGACTCAAAAGACGACATACTTTCATGTCGAGTTGGCTCAGAAACACAGGACATTCTTGTGTTTCGCCTTCCAGGGGATAGCCTATCCCCCCTGCACCTTTCAGTTTATGTGTGGACACGGCCCTGCTGTGGGCAGTTTGCAAACTGCCACCATTGACCGTCATGCAGGCGGCTGCTCACCCGGTGGTGCTGGAGCTGCCGCACATGCGGCGCTGCAGAGGTGGTTACCATTCCTCCCTCGGTTGAGAACGATTTACGCTACTGAGGGTCCCCACAACACCTGTAACAGGGAACACCGCTTAGACGAATGACCTCCTACGTCGCGCTGTTCACGGACTCGTCCCTGATGGGGTGGGTGGGGGCTTGCCTAGGGAGAGCGAATGGTGGAGTGTGGCCTCCGGCGGAGGACCGACATATCAACCTCCTCGAGCTCCAGACAGTGTTCCTGGTCCCCCAGCACTTCAGGCCCCTGATACGGGGAAAGCACATGCTGGTGAGGACCACCAACCGCACCACGGGGGCTTACATCAACGGGCAGGGTGGAGTTCGGTCCGCTGCCCTGTTGGATACAGCGGAGAACCGGTGCTTGTGGGCCTCAGAGCACCTGGTTTCTGAAGGCTCTCCACATTACTGGATCAGGAGAGCGGAGGAAGTGGATCTGTTCGTCAACCGACAGGGAGGCAAAGTTGCATCTGCTATGCCCTGTTCGTGCGTTGGCATGTTACGTTGAACGTCCCCTTCAGGCGCACGGAACAGTTGTTTGTGTGCTTCGGTGATGGTGTGGCCGGTAAAGCCCTTTCTAAGAAAAGCCTGCTGGGATGGCTTTGTGAGTGTATCTACCAGGCAGGCATGAAGAGACCGTCCCACAGTGATCCGTGCTCACTCTACATGCAGCGCGGCGGTGGCATTGTTCAGTAGGGTGAGTGTCAAGGACATAAGTACAGTGGCATCATGGTCGATGCCTTGCCTGTTCATACGGTTTTGCCTATTGGGCATGTTGGGCTCCTTTTCAGGGTCCGTGCTCGCTGGACCGACACAGGACTGGTGAACAGGGTGAGGTGTGTCTGGGCATGATACCCCTCCATGTTCTCGTGCTCCTTGATGACTTGATGAATGTGGTGTGCAGGGTGTCTACTGTTTGTTTTTGACCCCTTCATGGTTAGGCCAAGGCCTTACCCAGATCAGTCGTGTACTATCTGAGTTGGCTAGGGCCCATTAAATTTCCGCTGCAGCAGCCGAGGTTATAAAGAAGTAGGTGGGTGTGCTACAGTGTCTAATCCTCTCGCCAAATTCACACCAGGCAGCGGCAAAGTGCGCTATTAATGATTATATTTTTCTGTGGCCAGGAGGCATGTTCATGGGTCTCAGGCCAGAATAAATTATTTTGTAACATAAGTCAACATGTAACAGCAGCCACTAAAAGTTAAACTTTTCACAACTTTTGTTTGGCCGCACTTCAACGCAGAATCAAACGGCACCAGCTCGCTGAGCTCGGGAGCGGCTGGCGCATGGTGGTGGTGCGGCAGGGCGTACACCCATTGGGCTCCACCCGCTGTACCCATAGAGTCCAGTAGAGGACGGAGACTATGTGAGTTAGATCAAAGGTTATGATATTGTAACCCTGGTTCTATAAGCACAGGCAGAGCCCTTTACTGAGGGGGCCCTTCCGCTCCTGCGCCGCTCGCTGAAGAGGGTGTGGGATACTAGGACGGCTCCGCCTGTGCTTAGAGAACTAGAGTTACAATATCGTAAACTTCGCTTTGGCCTACAGAGCTCTGTAGTGCCTCCCAGAGAGGAGAAGAAGAAATAGGTTATGTCCAGGGTCTGAAGGGTCTCCACTGATGTTTCCTGCCCGTTTCCCAACTCTGTTTAAAGAATATGATTAGCACACTCTCGTCAAAAAGTTTGACCGCATTAGAGCAAAGAAAAAAGGAAAAAAAGGAGGAATAATTCTTCAACTTTCTGTTGATCTACAATATCCACATATTTTACTAGAAACAAATTACAGGATAAATACAATGCAGTATTTTAAAATCTACTTCTTGTTGCACCTTGTTGGATAAGGAGTGTTTATAAGGCAATAGCTGGTGACATCACAAGAGATATTACTGTCATTAATGACTACAGTTAATAGAATGGATCTATCAATGAGTCACAAATGGAAAAAAAATTCTGATAGCTGATAATCTTTATGTCTGATTGTAGTGTGTGTCAGTCCGTGTCCTTAGCAGTGTAGTGAGTCAGTGAAAGTGCAGGAGAACCACACCTAGTGTTGTTCTGTTTGTTTAAATACGCTTGTATGGGGAAGGATAGATTAGTGGATGTGTGTGTGTGTGTGTGTGTGTGTTGCTTGGCCACTCCTTTCTGACACATTGAGTTTCAACAGACTATCAGCCTCAGGTGTGTGTGACGTGTGTACTGTGGGACATGTGCTTACCTGTAGACACCTCCTCCAATGCGCGAGCTCCATGTGTAAAGTTGTCTAACCAGCTTTATGTAGTTACATCAGGAACAAAACTAAGGCTCAGTTTCTGTTGGATGCTACAAACTGCCACACACGTAGGCTAGACTACATTTACATGTATTCATTTGGCCGATGTACAGATAAGGTACAGTCCAACCACTACAGGAGATTCAGGGGAAGTCCCAGAGAATAAAAGCCTCAACACTCAATGTTAACTCAGTGATAGTCAGCACAAAAAGACTAAATCATTCTTTGACTATAATTATACATCCTTTATGTAGAATTAGCCAAAAGTGAGACAGTACCTGACATCATAATAAGAGCCATTTCTGCCATCATTTCTGTGTTAAAGGTCCCATATTGTAAAAAGTGAGATTTTCATGCCTTTTATATCATATATCAGGTTTAAGCTATATATAAATACCGTGAAAGTATCAAAACGCTCAATCCATGGAGAAATACACACAGCCCGTATTTAGAAACTGTGCGTTTGAAACAAGCCGTCAGGATTTCTGTCCATTTGTGATGTCACAAATCTACAAGGTTTAGACCATTTCACAGTTTTAAACGTAAACATACTAAATGTGTCTCAGTTTATTTCCTGTTGCAGTGTATGTGAATGACATCACTTGACAGGAAGTAAATATGGACCCAAGCTGTTTCCTAGCAACGCAAGTCCGTTGAAATGCGCTAAAACAGAGTGTTTCAGACAGAGGGTGAATGCAGGTATATTCAGACAGACAGTATGAGAAAAATAATGTGTTTTTTGAACATTAAAGCATGTAAACATGTTCTAGTAGAAACCCAAAATACAAACATGAACCTGAAAATGAGCACGATTTGTCCCCTTTAAATTCTTGGCAGAATACGGTTCATACATAAATCAAGCAAAGTGGAAGTTTACGAGATATTAAATTACGTACATAGATATTATCAAGACTCCACAGAATAAAGCTGCATCCCATGAGTCGATGCTCAGTAGATTACAGATGAGATCTCTTCATGGGACCTTTATTGGACCTATACATAAATCGACAGAGCTACTGAGGGCATCTCACTTTTGTACAATGCCGTTGAAAAGTTTGGAATCAGCTGTTATATTGATGTTCTTCTTCTTTCCTTCAATAATAACTATTTTAACAGAGATTTAAAAAACAGTATAATTCAGACACCAAATGTATTATTAACATGTGAAATAATTTTATCCCCAAAAAGAGAAGAATGAAATGATTCAAACTTCCATTTAGTCGATGTCCCCACGGTGTTGCATGACAAGGGAGAACACTGTTGGAACTTGGATGTTGATTATTGAACCACTATGGAGCAACTGGGCTCTAAATATTGAGTTAGTCTGGTTTTCTGTGGGCCCTCTGCAGTCTACTCAGTGGTTCCATTGAAGAGGTTTAAACTGTGGTTTGTCAGTCAATAGTATGTTCATCTGATATTCCAGTAGTGCTAACTCTAGACTTAACCCCTGTTAATCCCAGTTTGGTCTAAACTGCATTATTGTGCACTTGACGCTGAAACATGAACCTGTTCCTATTTAAATCTTTCCGTTGTCAGTCTGGTTCAACCATTGTGCAGCATTTTGTTCTCCAGTTACAAAACAAACCCTTCAAACTAAAAAGAGGACATCCTACAACATAAAAGCATGAAAGACCTTTCAAACATATAAAGTAGACATCTGACTGAACACAGTCAAGCTTTTGTGGCAGGAGATTACTAACTTTTGAACGGTAGTGTGTATGTTCCTGTAGTTGTTAATCTATTTATATTCTACACAATATTTCATAGTAATGTCTCTCCTATGTCCCTGAAATGATGTAAAGATCCACTTCCTGCCATGTACCAATCTGGTACATCTGGAGTGAAAACAATAAAAGCTTAAAGCAGCAGGAGGTAGAAATGGCGCAAAGATGATTTAAAAAAGCCGATCCCAGCTACCATTGGGCGAAGGCGGGCTACACCCTGGACAGATATTGAACCTTGTGCTGTAAAGGGAGTGATTCTAACTGTATGTGGGTGGAGCTCTGCTGCACCATCAGCCTGCCTCATCTTGTTTCTGTTCCGTCTCATGTATAAATGGCTCCACCATTCCATCGGTGCATTTCTCCTTTAGTGTGTAGCTTGCACTCAGCTCAATGCAGGATCTCTGACTGCTCGTGTTTTTTCTTGTCTCCTTTTCTTCAAGTATGAAATAGATATTTTTTAAGTGAGGAGAAAGCAACACACTCAGAACTATTCCTACTTCTGAAAAGCAACATTTTAGCTGATTTCAGCATCAAATCCAACAGTCATCTGACTGACACATTAGTTTCTGTAAATCCAGTCACCCTGAGCATACATGTGTCAACCAAAACCATAGAGAGGTGATTCACCAGACCAGAACAGGAGGGACCTGTAGTCTCATACTTGTACATCAGACAGCAGTATCGGAGGAACTCTGTGTCAGTGAACTGCTTGTTAGAAAACAAGTCAGCTCATGACATGAAAGCATAGCGCATGAGCGCCATCAGGTTAATAACTGATATTAAAACTAAACTGAACTCATTCTTCATGTCAGAAGTTGAGTTCCTTGAGGAGGAGGAGGAGGAGGAAGTTCTTTTATGCAGCTACACATTACAACTGCTCCACCTTGTGGTCACACATCATAGTTCTGTGATCTTATGTTGGCAGGAGGAGGAGCCCCTACACAGTTTTACCATGCTTACTATAGGGTGAATAAGCCTCATGTGGGACATTTTTTTGCATTTCAGACTTCTGGAATATATTGCGATATGAAGCCAATACATCAAATCCACACCCAGTACCACTCTGAAATCCCCAGGATGTGTCCCAATCAAACCAAAAATGTTGCAGCCTACCCCCCCAATTATGGAATATAATTTACACTTCACCTTAAGTATCTTAAATAATGCATTAGAAGACTAAAACCCTATAAATAACCATTGTTATTGCCCAATCCAATACCAATACGGTCCCACATTAGGCAAATCATCCTGTCCCACTTTTCGAAACCATATTTCCTAAAGTGGGACAATGGACATGGGACACCGACCCACACTGATTTATACGTGTAAGAAGTTACAAACAGTACCTTTAACATTAAGTCTGTCTAAACACTATTGTCATTGACCTTTGGATAGTCGTCACACAGGGTGCTTCCTGTTTAATGATCGCTACAACCTAATCTATGATCGGACATTTGATATGTCATGTGATTTTGATCACATGACACCACAGCTTGTGTTGACCAATAATTGTATTGACTTTTATTTCTTTGAGGAAGACCTACACCCACTGGAGCTTAGGTGTCCCACATGACGGCAACTTACCCTAGTGGCTTGTATTTACACAGCTTTTCATGGTGCTTACAAAAGCAGTGTTTATTGAACACTGCTCCAGTAAGATCTTTGATTCTAAGCTCAAGGTTCACAGGTCATGTATGAGAGGGAGATAATAACCCCAGCCTGGGTGAGGGTGTTTGAATATTCTAGCAATAGGCTAATTAATCAATTAACTATGATGAAAAAACAATATGTATTACTCTGTTGACTCAAAATAAGAAGGCATTAAACTGTGTGTAACAGTGTAGCGAATATACAATGGATGTAGTGGAAGATGGTGCACACTAACCAGATACTACAATACCTTCTCCTCCACTGTTAGTCAGGTTGGGTGTCTTGCCTCTGTCCTCCAGGCGGCTTGATTCAGATGTTTCTGCAGACTCACACTGTCTCCACCTCTCTGTAGACACTGTCAGTGTGTCTTTTGTCTCCACAGACTCTAGAACCTTTGTCTTTGTTAAAGCAGCAGTGGGTAGAAATGGAGGAAATATGATTATAAAAAAGTTATTTTTAAAAAAACAGTAGTACATGAGACACATAATCTGAAAAGAATCATGTTCCTCTGTGTCCTCCGGTGCTCCTAATAGCATCTGCAAGATTTCACAGACCGGAGGAGAACAACCAACTGTTTAGCTGTAAAATGAGAAAGTTTGTGTATTTCATCCAACTGTGTCTTACTCATATACTTAAATTATGATTATTTCTTTTATTATTATGCAATCGGTTTCTTGTTCTATTTTCCACACCATCGCTGCAAAATGTTTCTTGCAACTTTGAAATGCTCACTTGTAGTTTTGTTGTAGCCTGATGTTGGATTCACATTTAATAATAAAGTTCAGTTCTGTTACTGTATTAATTCACTACATTGTATTGTTTATTTTCATTGCACAGTTGAGTTGTTAGAAGTTCCACCAAAGAGAGATTTCCACTCTAAACTTCTCACATGGTTTCATTTAAATTAATTCAAATGATCTATTATTTCACACAAAAACTAAGATTAGAGAAAAAAAAATGTCTTGTCCTTTCCTTCCCTTTTAATCATCTGTCGACCGCTCAGATTTATCTGGTGACCCTTTGGAGGGGCCCGACCCCCAGGTCAGGAACCAGCGGACTAAACTATCCAACAGTACGTAAAGTAGTTAGACTAGCTCCACCTGGAGCAGCTACAACGGAAACATGCTGCTCTAACATTGATGCACCAGGATCAACTATCTAATAATGTCACATAGAATCAGATTATCAGTCACAAGAGACATTTATAATACTTCTGTTCTTGTACTTAAAGCAGCATCATTAAAAAAAGTTATTTTTATAAAACGGTCACTATATCCTGACAGTAGTACATGAAACAGGTAACCTGAAAAAAATCATGTTCCTCTGTGTCCTCCGGTGCTCCTAACGGCATCTGCAAGATTTCACAGACCGGAGGAAAACAACCAATC
>CAKAKR010062823.1:1188-27119 GCA_916700685.1 Adelosebastes latens
TTCACTAGATATTCTCAGAGCTAAACTAACTCTTCTGCAGTGTGTAGTGAGCGCGCGTTCACGTCTAGAGGTGGAGCGAGTACGCGAGAACGCGCGCGGTGTGAGTGAAGGCAAGCAGGCAGCGGAGACGAGACTTCAGCCACACGCGAGCGCGCATAGGCGAGCGCGCATGTGTCCCGACCCGGTACATTTATACGCTTAAAAAGTTACAAACAGTCCCTTTAAGTAAGTGGGAAATTTGCCAGAAATTATCTTATTGACCAAAATGTACCAGTGTTGTAGCCTACGCAGAGTGAGGGATGACCTTGCGCAGGTTACAACGTTAAAATAAAAAAAAACAACAACTATATATTTCTGACTGAAGATTTACATCTTCAGGTGGAACAAATGTTTTTGGTTCCAACGCGCAAAAAGGTTTAACAACTTTGCACCTTGCTGGTGGATTACTTATATTACTTGTAGCCTGTAATGTGTACGCTGTATTTCTCCTGTTTGTCTCACAACTGTTGTGACAATAGATAAAATAATTACAGCAGTGATAACTTTAAACAGCTGTTTAGTGTGTTGGCATCTAATAAGCCTTTAAACACATTAATCCAACTGGACTTCCTGGATCGTATTTCTTGTCTCACTGTACCTGAAACAAACACTCCTGCAGCCCCCCCCCTTATGTCGTTTTAACACAGGTCTGTTTTGGGCCCGCAGACACGTTGTTTGACAGGTTGTTTTTTCTCATGAGATATGTTGACAATAAGAAAGATATGAAATAACACCAGACTTATCCTTTAATGTGTGTTTACATTTTTCTGTGTGCATTTTAAAAGCTTGTGTTATCAAAGTTTTTGTAAATGCCTTTTGTAGATCCGAATTTGGTTTTCCTACTGTACTCGCATTACAACTTTTGATTTTAGTATTTATAGTCATGATCAGGGATGATTTTATTTAATTCATAAAAGCATTTACTTGTTGTCTACTGACCTGTGGATGATAAAAAAAAAAAAACACTATGAGTGGCCTAGGCAAAAAAAAATACAGCATAGTTGTCCTTCCAGTCTTACCTTTATCCTTTGTTCCTTCCTCTTCCTCTGTGGATTTAAAGCTTAAAGTGAAGAAGAAAAGCTTTTATATCACAAAAGGAGGGAACAAAGGAAAGAAGGACGGATGCATTTGTGCAAAATTCAAGACATCTGTGAACTAAAGAGAGAATTCCTGTTTTATTTCTCATCTGTCAACAGGATGAAAATACACAAGCAAAAAAAGAAAAACACGAATTGACCACACGGCTGATTGAAAGCAATAACATTCAGAAAGAGACTCGGACTGATGCAGATTGTATACTGGTCAAATCAGTGGCTAGTTGAGTTGGAGCCAAATATAGCACAGAGAAGGATTTCCATTAGGAGACTGTGATTAAAGCAGGAGAAGTGTCCACATATAACATCAAGACATCGCTCTGCAATACATTTTTTTATTTCCAATTTGTCCTTGAACATGACCCAGGGCTGGTAAAACCGCCCCATGTTGTGTGTTATTGACAGTCCTGATTGCTAATGATTGTAAATGACTGCTGACGTGGGTTCGTCTGTATCATTAACGGGACAGAGTGATGACTAAGCTTGCCTTGCCAGTGACCCGAAGCCTTATATTAGCTTACTGACTCAACACTTCAGATGGAGATGGAGGCTTCAACCCCCAGCAAGTCACATTCACTGACAACTTGAGATGAGATGAGAAGACTTTTTGTTCACAAAATATGAATGTGTTTCCTAAAACATCAGTTTTTTTTTTTGTCATTAAGCTGTTTCCCACTTCTTACAGGGTGTAAATAGAAATAATAGAGTGTATCTATACTGACCATTCTACTTTAAAAATGATAGGGTCTCATAATAAAAGCCAACTGTACAATTTTGAACGGCTCATATGTTTGTTTTGTAGCACAGAGGGATGCAACACGAGTTGTGATACAAGTATTGATTTAATCAAGGAAAAAGATACAATAAAGAACACGTCTTCAGAGTAAATACAACTCTGCAGTGTATTCTCAAAGCACCATGGGAAACTGAATTGATATGTTAAAATCAGGAGTAAACCACAATACAAAACCACATCTGAACATTGGTGAAATTTCCATCCTTCAATTTTTATACAGCACTGAAGAGTGATATCTGTAAAAATGTTCCTGAGGTAAGAATTGAGAGCAAATAAAAAAGAAAACAGGAAGTGAAATACAGGCATGTTTAAAGAATAGTCTGGCATTACCAACAAATCCCCTTAAAAGACCAAATTCAACAACGTGTTCTTTCTTTTTGTCAATACCTTCCGGCTTATCTACCCTGTCTGTAGCTCTCAGACCTAAGACTATTTGTTCAAACTTAAGATGAAAATCTTCTTTTTTTAAGGGTCAAAATGATATACTTTTATATTTTTTTATGTGTTTTTAATAGTTTTGGGGAATAATAAAAAATAAATATATTAAAAATAATAGATATGGCTTTGGTCACACAAACAATACTTGTTGGTAGGATCAATTCATTGTTGGTTTTGGTCTTTTCATGGGATTTGTTGACAGTAGCATGTAGAACATCACCAGCCTTATCCTTTAAGGAAAATAAGGAGGACTGAGAGGTCTGTGTTTACCGTTAAATATCAGGAGAAGCAGACAGAATTTCACAGGAGGACACAAATGTTTTGGAGGAGCTCGTCTCAGACCGTTGGATACGACCTCCATAGCAACGCTTCCTCTCCCTTTCTGTGTCTAATTATTGCTTTGAATTTATGCCAATTTCATTGCAAATGGAACAGAACTCACCAAATTAAAAAGCCCCCAGTGTGAGACTGGTTTGACAGAGATGATAAAGAGTGGAGTGAATGAAAGCTCATCGAGCATGTCGAACAATCATTTCAATGAAATCGCATAAGTCAAACGGTGTTTTAACAACAGAATGTTTTTGTCTTCAACTTGTAATTTTATACATGTAGCTAGAGGAGGTCAAATCTGTGGATATAATAACAGACCACACACACTCTGACGACGGGGCGATGTAGGTATAGATGAAGTTTTGGGAGAAAGTCTCGACGGGGAGGAAAGATTCACATGCATTTCTTCATGCAGAGCAGTAGCTCCAGACGCAGAGCGATGCGTGTGTGCCATCCGAGGGGGAGGATGCGGATGTAGCGCGCCACGATGGGCGGCCGCAGGAGGTTCTGCACCGACGAGGAGCGGTCAGAGTTTCCGTAAAACACCTGAGAGAGAGAGAGGTGAAAGGTCAAGATGGATTCATTTAGACTGACATTAATACTGACTGAATATACTGATTTTTACATTACGTTACTACTAATAACATCAACAATGATTATAATGTAGGGCTGCAGCAAACCATTATTTTCATTATTGATTCATCAATTAGTTGTTAAATCTATAACACATCAGAAAAAAGGAAAAGTCACAAATTAAATGTCAAGGTAACATCTTCAAATTGTTTGTTTTGTAAGAACAAGAAGCCAAAACCAAAAATTGATTTAATTTACGATTATATGAAGAAAAATAAAAGTTTATTATCACTTTTTAAAAGCTGGAACCAGCAAATATTTGGCTTTCTTGTTTGATAAATGATTTCAACAATTATTCAATTTAAATTAAATTATCAATGAACACATTAATCTGTACAAGAGTGTAGAGACATCAAAAGTAAAATACATTGTCCAGTAACAGATATTCAAAATCTAAATTTAAAAGATCTACTATAATAGCAATATATGAATATGTGTTCACTGTTCAAGCCCTCATTAACAAGATAACATATCTTCATCACATTTCAGATCAGATTTGATCATATTTTTGTAACAAAGATACAAAAAAGAAATCATCTGTAAAAGTTTAAAAAGTGAACTTTTTAAATTAGTTATGACATCCCCGTCAGGTCAATCGGTGTCATGTTTTTAAATGGCAGAATTGTCCTTTCAAGTTTTGTCAAACTCACCCTGTTGTTTCCAGTCTGGTCTTTGTAATAGATCCAGTTGAGTGTTTCGTCGGTGCGGTACTGAACACTGTACTTGGTGACCCACTCCTCAGCGTCACAGCGGCCCTGAGTGAGGATCCCCGACACCACCATCACCTCCCTGAGGTCGATCTGCACCCACTGACTGCTGTCCTGGAACTTAGACAGCCAGGCACACCTGGAGGACAAGTCTGTACTCAAAAAACATTGTAGTATATATTGACAAATTTAAAAATACATAGACTGAAAGTTGTTTTTGTTTTGTTTAGTTTTTCTCACCCAGCTCTCCCCATGAAGCTTGATATCGGAAGGTTTAAGTATTTCGTAAAGAATGAAATTGAAAGAAACTGGACTTAAACATTATAGCGCATATTTATTTATTTAGTATATTCATTAATTTTATTTATGTTCTGAGGAGGCTTTAATTCTTATCATTATCTCTTTTTTTCCATCTTTGTGTACAGAAATATACAGACTTTAAGTTTATCTTTATGCATTTCTTCCCTTAAAGAGTACCTTAACATAAGGCTAAAAAAAACAGTGTTTTGCTGCCCTCTCTAGTTGAAAGTTTCAAGCCTGTATCACCTCTGACCACACAACAAGTTCTCATCCAAACTGGTCACATACTGCCGCTTTGTCATGCCCCTTGGCGTCACTTTAGGTTTTATGCAACAAATGACAAAGCGTCACTATTTGACACCCTGGGTGTGAGAACGGTCTGGAGAGGTGTGGTTGGGTGTGGCCAGAAGTCTGCTAGGTTGCAACCTGTAACCACACCCAGTAGTGATGTCATGGGGTCTTGAAGTACTTGTGGTCAGCGAACACATGGTTTTCAGGGCTTGTTAAGATATTCTTTAATATTGGAGGGGAAAAAACAATGAAAACAGAAAGCTTTCAACACTGAGCACAACAGCTACTCAGAGTCGGCAGTGTCATTTAACATATCTATTCTTGCATTGCCCATCTTATTTATATCTCAATGTTTTTGAACAGGAGCATATTGGCATGTCAACCAAACATCTTACATAATGAGAGATGGGTTACATCTCTCTCTCTTTGACTGCATCTTTTTCTACTGTTCCTCACAGATGGCAAGCACCCAAACATTTGTTTATTAGGGTGAGAACAGTCAACCATCTCTGGTAAAAACATTTTGTGAGTTAAAACTCAAACAAATACAGCTTTTTGGCAATCTCAGCATTCATTAAAAATACATGCAGCTCTATAGTTATGCAATTTGTTTGTTTAGAATCTGGAAATAGTGCATTTTGTTTTGTGGACAGAAAAGTCTACATGTTGGCATGTACCTACCCGAAGCCCTGACTGTTGAGCCGGGCCTTGCTGGGGAGCCATGAGGAGAACCAGCCGGTGTACTGGTCCTCGTTGGAGCAGGTGATCTGCTCTGGATTCACCGATCCGGCCTCGAAGCCCAGAGGCTTGTGGTACGAACACTCTGCATGATGATCAAAACAGTTATAAAACAGAGGTCTTTAGTGGAGCGGATAACATCCGTTTTTCAATCAAATCGTGCAAATAGTGATACAAGCACCAAATTTGGCAGGATGATTTCCGAGGGGTCACTAAGCCAATATAAACGATTGGTCCACTTGAAAATCCAAGATAGCGGCCATTTTCAAGATGGACGCCAAATTGACCCGCTGATAATGGTTTCTCTCATTCATCTAAATGAATTTCATCTACTTGGTCGATTTGAGTGATCTTGGTGTCAAGTTCTATGTTTTCTGGCATGCTGGATCTAATTCTGATAGTTTTAACAATTTTTCAGCCATTTTTTCAAGATGGCTGTCAAATTTACTCGCGGAGAATGTTTTTCTTAAAGAAATGCATGTACTTGGTCAATTTGAATGTGTGATGTGGAGTTATATGTTTTCTGTTATGCTTGATCTAATTTTTACAGCTTTAACATCCTCCAATACGTTTTTTCTTAATTTCTGTCTGTCCGCTGAGTCTTTGCTTTGTGGTTTTTGCGGCTTGAGAGTCCACAGTTCCAGTTCTAGCACCTGGCGTTGGATATGGAGCTTGTCATATTCCTGCTTATCCGGTCTTTCAGGGAAGGAAACGTTGGACTACTGATCCCCTACTCGACCAAGTAGATGAATTTCTATGAGAGAAACCATTATCTGCAGGTCAATTTGGCCATCTTGGATTTTCAAGTGGCCAATCGTTCATATTTGCTAAGCGTCCCCTTGGGAATCATCATGCCAAATTTGGTGCTTGTATCACTATTTGCATGATTTTTCCACTATCCGCTCCACTACTTAATTCAAATCCCTTTTGTTATTTCAGTTAATAACGTTTTTAAAGACCTCCTGGCTACGTAGATTTCAAGGTCACCACCCAGACCCAGAGGAAAACACAAACACAGCTAAGCAGTAAACACAGAGATGTGACCAGCAAATGATCATCACTATAAGCCTTAATTCTCCATCTCTCCATCCTTTCCTCTCTCTCCATCCTCACACGCTCCCAAAGCCCTCGCCGTTAGCAGACCCAGTGTGACCCATATCTCATCCTAAAAGCCTGCAGTTTAATTCTCCACAGTGAGAGATCAGCCATGTCCATTAGGGCGGCAGGCGGACAGATGGCCGTGTTCTACTCTCCACAGCTTTAGCTCCGTGTTGCGCCCATGTTTTGATCTGACAATCTGCCCTCTCACTTCCACTAAAAACACACGAGAGCAAGTCCTCTGTTGACTTAGTAAATACACATTATGAATGGGAGAGATGAGAGAGATGAGAGTTTTTTTCCCCCTAAAGTTTCAGAAGTAACATCAGCTGTGGAAACCTGCTGTGCTTTTGTTTACTACTGGCTTAATCCTATCTGGCTCAGGGTCACATCCTGTCTAATCCCAGTATTACAATGCATACAGCAGCAGCAGCGCCTGTGTGAGTCAAGAGATAAGTGTTTACATAACAGTAATGCGGGTGACTCTATAGTCCTCCCTTATGTATTTCAAGAGTAGAATAAAACCTATTCAGATGGCTGAATTAACAGGGGAAACTGAGGAATAAAGTCTGAGGTCGTGCAGGAAAGTCTGTCTCACTCATCATTTCTCATCACCAGGTCCATGTCGTGGTAATTGCCGGTTTCTGTGATTGTGCGATCGGCACAGTCTATTACAAGCCCCGTAATCTGAGCGTCGTGTTCTGAGATAATGAATATCTGCTGAACTTCTCTCTCCTCTCCGTCACCCGTTGCCATGTGATTTGTGGCTCTGTTGACACACTGATTCACTGAGGAAAACCCTTTCACTGTGCTTCAGCTCTGCCTTTCTCTTCTCTTCCCTTCAAGCCTGACATGATTCATATCTCAGGCCCAGTGAGGATGCCATCAGTGCTTTTGGTTTGTTTGCTACTTTGCAGGAGATCTTCATAACAGGTTTGCAGATTTCGCAGAGATTTAGTGGAAATTTAAACCCCAGGCCATTTGAAAATAGATATGATCGAAAAGCTACTAATGGATTATTTTGTCAACTGCTGTTTCCAAGCACAAGAATGAATCGAAAATAATTTGCCAAATATTGTGTGTATTTTGATGCAGATTAAGATCCAGCGGGCCAAATTTTTTATTATTGAAATAGTAAATTTAGAGGACGGAGCAGCCTCGGTGGAGGTGTTTCTGTTTCTTTTCATGGCTCCATCTGCATCATCTTCTCTGAGGATGTCCAGTGGAGCATGTCCACCCTGTGGTGACAAATCTGGAGTCTAATGCACTCATGCATGTACACACGTACATATAGAGATCCCCCTTCTCTCTGTCTCTACCACACACACATTAAAACGCTCAATCCATCTGCATTGTAGAGCTTAAATGATTCGTCGATTAATCGATTAGTCAATAGACAGAAATTGAACCTGCTGTTCTGATAGTCAATTATTTGTTCAAATCATGATTCACGAAACATTTTCCGCCTCTAAAATATGAATAGTTGCAGGTTTACTATGTTTTATATCACAGTAAACGGACTACTTTTCTTTATCATCATCAGTTACAGTCCTACTGCATCGTACACTAGACCTACAGCAGGTTAAACAGTCGGACAGACAGCATCTGATCCTCGTCCACTCTCTCCATCAGCTCACAGCTTTGTGTGTTCATTATCTGAATCTAACACTGCCATCATAATTAAGTCCTCGTTACAAGTACTATTATTAGTTTAATGATTCAATTTGATCAACAAAAGTCACTTAATTAGATCAAAGAGTGGCCTCATTAGAAATGAGAAAATCCATGCTCAGCGTGTGCTGAAGTGCACATGTGATATGAAATTCATCATGAATGGACAAAAGTTTGAGATTTAAGTTCACTAAATGAAAACCATACATTTATCATACTGGCACAAAAACTGTGTGTTTTTTCTTCAGACAGAAGGTCATATTTGATGGATGTTACCTGGCATGCAGTCCACTCCTCGCACCATGGAGGGGCCGGTCCCGATGGAGGAAAACTCAGTCGGGGATTCACCTCCTTCACAGTCACATTTGCAAGACCTGCTGGTCCACGCCTCAGACACTCCCACCTCATAGAAACACACACAGACAACATTTAATAGATGCAATCCAAAGCAGTGTCATCAGAAATACCAAAAATATAAATACCATTACTTTAAAATACAGCTGGTTTGCAAAAACTAATGAAAAAAAGAATAATGTCACAGATGACTGAAATAATGATGCAAGAAAGAGACTGAAACTTTTAATATTTCATCTCAGCAGATTTCAATTTTTTTTTTTCAATGAAAATCATTTGACATTGACCAATGTCAACTGGAGAGAGATCGCAAAACTCCAAGATGAAATGTCTCTGGTGTGGCTGATCTAAAAGTGTTTTGTTTTTAAACTCTGAGCTGCATTTAATGCAGCTAGGAGTTCAGTCATCTCTGACATTTTTCTGAGGTTTCTTCGTACCTCTTGAGCGTGAATGCTGATGAACACTGTTCAGGCAGATGGACAGAAAGAGGGAAAGAAGACTGTTAGGACACATTAGTCACCCACTCTAGCAAACAAAATCTGTGCATTAATCTGTCAATTTAACCGCAATAAGAAAAGGTGTAAACACAACACACACACACAGAGACAATCAAGTATAGTGTCACCAAAGAAAAACCTGCGTGAAAGAGTCTCAGTTAGGAATTAGTTTGTCCTTTGAGGTTCCCAGGTTTTCTTCAGCATATTGTCCAGTTTGAAGTGATTTAACTCCTTCAGAGATCTCTGATGTTACACTTCTATTTATGGGTTCACAAGTCAACAGCAGCACCAGGTGAAAAGACAGTAAAGTGTGAAATCGTACCGTTAGCTCCCAGAAAAAGGAGCAGGGCCAGCAGGAAACGCTGCACGTAGAGAGCCATCTTCCAACCTGCTCCAAGCTAGAGGACACTGACTGTAGACCGAGCAACCGAGCCAGCAGTGATAGAGAGGCTGGATTACAATAATCCACAGGACACTAATGGCCTCACCTAATGCCATCTTTATCTGACAAAGCCCCTCCTACAGCTGTTCACCCACCGCCACCAACGACCACCACACATTCACACAGAGGTCAAGTCAAAAATCCTGCAGAAAAACAACAAAAACCAGAGTGGTGAATCAGATATTTGGCAGATTTGGGTTGCATGTGCGTGTGCGTGTGCGTGTGCGTGTGCGTGTGCGTGTGTGTGTGTGTATGTGTGTGTGTGTGTGCTGGAGGGTGGTGGTGGCTTATGCTGGGCCTTGTGATCCATATGATTGACCAGAAGGTCGACTTTTGTGTGAATGTTTGGCTCTCCTCCTCGTACGTTTGCTGCATTTGCCATTTGCATTATCATGTTAATTTTAATATATAAGAAAGAAAATACAAGAGGGTAAAATAACATAATTACATTTATGTTATTAAATGTATACCATTTGAATTCATTTTTAAAATAATGATAAAATGAAGGACAGAAAATGTTCAGAGTAGAGCCCAACTGGTAAAGCGGCTAATAATAGCTTTCATAAATATATTGGTATATGCTGGCTGACATGTTCAGTAACAAGAAATTTCTGCCAAAGATACAGAATGTTTGAGGTAATTCAGAAACACTGGTGAGTTTATTTTTCAACTGTAAACGTCTCACTCAGTACATATCTTGGTCACAAATCTTTCATAACCAAATCTAAACTATTCCGAAATGCTTGTTTGTGTTATTTGTTTAAGTAAAAAAAAAAAAGATGATACATTGTTAACAGATTTTTTTTTTAACTCTTAAATATCAATATCAGTATCAGGGTCAGTAATCCAGTATTTTTTTAGTTTTTTTGTAATTCAAATTTCTATTGCTTTTATCTTTGGTATATTACAGCACAGTGTATCATATTGGGAGACATTTCTTAATGCTTACAATACATGTAATATCAGTGATATCAGAAGCCACAATGAAAAGTACAAATAAAAAAGGATATATAAAAATAAAAATAAAAATAAAATAAACAAAAATTATAATATAAGGGTCATATTGATAACAATATGACTAGGAAGAATATGTGATAATGTTGAATACTATCAGGAAACAACATATTATGCAGGCTTATAAATTAGTGTGATACAAGTCCAAAAATGATGCCAAATTGGTGACTAACTCTTGTTTCTGTTATTCATCCTGTTAAAGCATACATTCATATGAAGCCGTTTTTATCATGGTGTTTAGTAAGTCAGTTTTGTTGAAAGAAAGAACTGAATTATTGGATTGTCACATGAAAATTAAACACCATTAAAACAAATAAAACGTGTGCCCTAGAATAAAATCGACTTACATTTCAACATCCCATCTTAACTCGAGTTACAAGTTATCAGAGCTGAAAGTTTCTAAATATACTGTGAAATGGGATAAAAGCCCAAAAATCTTCCAAAATATATCCACAATTTTGCTTCTCTATGAGTTTATTTTTCTAGTAATAAGAATTGTGATAAGTAGGCCTATTGAGCAGAACAGCTCCTCAGAGTCAGCAGTTTCATTTAACGTATCTATTCTTGCATTGCCTGTCATATTTATATTTCAATGTTTTTTAGCAGGAGCATATTGGCATGTCAACCTAACATCTTACATAATGAGAAATGCATCTCTCTCTTTGACTGCATTTTTTCTAATGCTGTTCCTCACAGATGGCAAGCACCCAGACATTCGGTTATTAGGGTTAGAACAGTCAACCATCTCTGGTAAAAACATAGAGAGAAAAAAATGTTTTGTTTACAATCTGGAAATAGTAAATTGTTTTGTGGACAGAATAGCCTACATGTTGGCATGTAGTGATGGAATTTATTTCTCTGGTGATAAGAATCGTGATAGGTAGGCTTAATGAAAAATGCAAAACTGTTTTAGGTTTAAAAGGTTATAAATGATGATGACATTTCTGTCTACAGTAGAAACTCAGGCCAAAGACGTGTGAACTCACACTGAGGGTTTCAAGGCCTGCTGGCTGAAAGTAATTAAGCCTAATTAACCAAAGCTGTCTTCAATTTGTGTTCATTAAAACCTCCTTTTCACTCCTCACTCACTCTTTTCTGTCCTGCTCTGATTCCTGACGTCCTTTTGAAAAAGCTGCTGTTAAATCTCATCAGTTGATTTTCTTTTTGCGAGTGTGTTTTTGACAAAACTGAAGAGGCAAAATGAAGGCTCCTGTTCAAACAACGCGCAGGATTCCTCCTCAGACAAAGAAGAGGAGTCAAGCTCACTCCACTCTCATCTACAGAGCTCATAAAGAGGTTAGAGCTACAGCAAAAGTAGTAACTTGCACAGACATGTGGAGTTTGAAAGTTTTAGTTACAGTGCTTTGGATTAAGACATGAAACAAGGCTTTAAGTGCAACTCACATGTGACTTTTCATCTCTTCAGGTCAGTCCAGCCAGGATGAGACCAGACTTCCTGGCTGGTCGGCTCAGTCTTCCCAAACCAGTCCTGCTCAGACTGGTGAGCTCCGAGGCTGCCCGGCTGTCAAGAAACAACAGACTAAAAGTGATCACTCTGCAGGAGATCAGTGCTGCTGCCACACTGGTTCAACAGAGGATTCGTACGAGAGCTGCTGCATGAAGAGTTGGAAAAAATCATTGTTTTATTAACTTTATCATTAAAGAGTTTTACATTTTTAATCATGAATCTGTTATCTTTATGCAAGATGCAAGTTGTGCATGCTGATGCCAAGTTAGTAAGTAAAATAACATTAAGTACTCACCCCATATAGCAGTAAGTTACAGTTGATTATTTATGTTCAACAAATAAAGTTGTACAATTGAGATGTCATGATTTTAACAGGGTATAGGGACAATTTTTATTAGAAGTTTTGGATGCAAATTCCTGATCTGCTACAAACTGGAATAATTTCTCTGGATGCATTTTTTTTGGTTAACATGCTTCAGTGGGACACACCAAATCTGGCTATTTTTTTTTCTTTTAGACAAATACAAAATTGAAGTAGAACGTGAGCTCTCACTTCCAGGTCAGATCCAGTACCCTGCGTTGAAACAACCCACACCACCACACAATTTAGTATGCAAGAAAAAAAGATTTAGTAGGCTATGTCCAAGTACATAGTATGCATTTTGCAGTATTTAAACCAATAAGATTTTCTGGCTTTTCTCACCCACAATCCTCTGTGCAGCGGATGAGCAAGAGTGTCAAAAGGTCAAGGCACAATATTATGAAGTATGTTCTAATTGTGTGCATATTGCATGCAACAGTACATACTCTGTAAGGGCAGCTACAGTATGTGATTTGGAACGTAGCCCTAATGAATGCTCTCCATTCAAAACGTACAACTGCAATAAAAAAAATCAGATAGAGCAGATTTGAATATGAGTAAAGATGGACCTACTGCTTGCTTTAAATTTAGATTCAAATGTCAGTTACTCATATCCTTGCTTGCTGCCAAGTAGGTCTGTTAAAGGGACTATATGTAACTTTCAGGAATGCTTGTGAACAGCGACACCTGTGGCCGTTAAGTCAACGAAAGTCAGCGTCGGGTTCATGCTTGTGCTCGCTCTAAATATACATGAACGAGCATCGCTCAAAACAGTGAGGTGACACACGTCAGCTAAAACCACAATATCACTCTATATTTCACCTGCTTGGCAGTAATGTTAGCTGACCAGACGAAGGTCTCTCCATGAATCACTGCTGATCCTAGTGTTGGCTTTTCCTGCCTCAGCCTCCCAAACGCGGTCGGAGGGAGTGCGCGCATGCTCGTGAGAGTGGAACAAATAGCAAGAACGAGCGCGGTGTTGAGTGAAGGCAAGCAGGCAGCAGAGCAGAGTACAGCAGAGACTCCGGCCCTGGAGACCAAAGCTACGGTCTCCAACGCGTCCTCCGACCGCGGTCAACACTGTTTAACAGACGGGCTTCACTAGATATAACTTTGCAGTTTTGGTGCTTCCGTGTAGTTTGTGTTGGAGTCTGAGTGTGAACAGCGTAGCCACACGTGAGCGAGCATGGGACACCGACCCGGATTGATTTATACGTGTAAGAAGTTACAAACAGTCCCTTTAACCAATCTGTAACTCTCAAATCTAAACTTCTCATTTGATTTGCTCTCCAATAGTGTTATAAATGTATATATATTCATAATTGGGCTACTTTAATAACTTTTTCCACACATGGGTGGATGTTTGACTTTAAAAAAGCAGATTTGGGTGTGTGTGCTACTATATATTGCTTCCAAACGGCTCTCAACATGGTGACGGCTGACACAGGAGATTACAACACACAGAGGGAGAGTAACTTCTTTCTCTGCTCAGGTAGACATTACTCCTCTATATCTTTACATAGCAAATACATTTTGTTGTTTGCTGCTCTGAAGACCGAATAACCTTTAAATAATAATCACAATGCCTGCTAACTGCATGGAGCACAGAAGTGATTTGCACTGAGTGAAATGAGTCATGGTGTAAATTACCTGGGGGAATATTTCAGGCTATTTTAAGGATGAACAGTGGAGAAGGTGGAACAGCTGGTCCTCTCGTGTGTTGTGGTTTCTGTGCTGTAAATCCACCTGATGCCTCCTCCTCCTCCTCCTCTGTGCTCTCCTGTGTCTCCTCCTCCTCCTCCTCCAGCAGCAGCTCCTGCAGCCTCCACCGCCTCTCTGCACACTAAGCCTGCCTTTTTAAATACAAACCTTCTCTTAAACGTCATTTAGAGGACTTGTAGCGCAACATTTTGTCTGCAGTTTCAATACAAGTTTTTTTTTGCATCACATGGATTGTGTGTCCCGTTCATGATTTCCGGATCGCAGGGATACCAGCTGCAGGTAGGAACCATATAGACTAGTAGGAACAACAACACACACTGATGCGTAAAAGAAACAGGTCGATGGAATATGATGCTGTGTGAAGATGTAGGAAAGTGATGCGCATTAAGCAACATTTGTTCTGTTTTGAGTGCTTAGCAGCCATTGGGCAAGCTTCATTTTATTACCAAGGCTTATTGTTATTGTGGCATATAGGTATTGTGTTTTTATATTGAAGCCTAATTTTCATGCATATTTGCAGATCATCTTTAACAGGTTGTGGAATAAGATGGAAGGAAAACCATTGAGCCTTAACCCCTTTCACTAATTAGATCAATTTTGACTTTAAGATAAGATAAGATAAGATATTCCTTTATTAGTCCCACAGTGGGGAAATGTGCAGTGTACAGCAGCAAAGGGGATAGTGCAAAGAACAAAAAGCATCAGCTAACACAGTAAAAAAGAGCTGAACAAAATGTAACAAAATATGAACCATTTAAATAGAAGGAAGTCTAAAAATAGGAGCAGTATATACAGTATTGACAATAAACAGACTATTAACAAAATTGCACAAGTGGAAAATGATATTGCAGAGTATGAATTACACCTGAGTAGTACTGATAGACAGTTGGTGTACAGTAAAGTGCAGTTCTTGTCAGTTTTTGGTGTGTAAGTGGTTTACTGGGAGCAGTGCTGGTTGTGGAGTCTGACAGCTGCAGGAAGCTGCTTCTTCACACACTTTGGGTGGAGCAGCCTGTTGCTGAAGGAGCTCTCCAGTGCTGAGATGGTGTCCTGCATGGGGTGGGAGTCATTCTCCATCATGGATGACATCTGTAATACAGATGTTTGTTCATATATGATTCAATTGGGACTCCCACAGCACACATATGGGTCAGTGTGTGCTTATCAGAAACAGACTATTTTCCAGGAGTGCTCTGACTTACTGGAGAAATCCTCACTGACATGAACCCTGCTGCTGAGATGCGAGACTATAGATGAAGTCTTCTTAGAAAACTCTGACATCTGATGAACTAAACAAAGAGTGAAAACAACCACTGACTGATGCAGCGTGACAACAGGAATGTTCTCTCTTTCCAGGTCTCATGGCAGCAGTTACATGCCACCTGCCAGATTTGACCCAGCTTTGGAAAAACTGACTGATGTGACCCCCAGGACCTCCTCTTTGGTCATCATCATGGGATGTGGCACCTCCGTTGCTACGGAGACACAAGGGAAAAGAGTGGAGACAGGTAAAGATGTGTGGCAGGTAGATGCTATTATGGTGCAAGATGTTTTCCTTCCTGTCAGCTGGAAAATTTTGACATTTGGACGTGTTGCCTCTGATGAAAGGTGTGAAATAACACATTGGAATTAAATTAGAGCCGACAGCTGTGAACAGACCAGGTGAGCACAAATATTCCATAAGTGTTGGATACTATACAAGCTCAGACATATCTTTGATGAAGGAACATAGTAACTCATGTTTTTGTGTCCTTACACAGACTTTCAATAGCTTTTATTTTAAGATTTCACATGTAAAAAATCACAGTATGGATCATCAGATACCTATTGTCCTGTCTTCTGTCCAGATTAAAAACTAGAACTGAAACAAATAGTAAATTAATGTATTGACAAAATGAATCCACAACTCTTTTGATAATCGATTAATCCTTTCAGTCGTTTTTTAAAAATATAAATGCCAAAAATTCTCTGTTTGCAGCTTCTCAAATGTAAAAAAAAAAACTTCTCTGTTTTATTTCTTTGGGTTTTGGACAAAATAACACATTTGAATATGTCATATTGGACTCAGTTCTTTTTACATTTCATAGACTAAACAACTACTTTATTTTTTTTTTACATTTTATTTATTGACTCACTTAGACCAAAAATGTACTCTGTTCTCCAA
This sequence comes from Adelosebastes latens, assembly GCA_916700685.1. NCBI lineage: Eukaryota > Metazoa > Chordata > Actinopteri > Perciformes > Sebastidae > Adelosebastes > Adelosebastes latens. The sequence continues at coordinate 17,346 of CAKAKR010062823.1, forward strand.
GATACAGAATTGTTTCATCATACAGTATAAATGAATAAGCCAGAGAACATGCCATCACATAATCATAAATCCAAAAGCAATATTTTTATGTGAGGGTAAAGAAAGAAAAAAATAATGAATTAATTAATTAATTAATTAATGGACGAAAAAAATATATACATAAAGTAAAATAAAATAAAAACAAGGAGAAACAGCTAAACAAACAGACAAATATAATAAAATAAGAATAAGAAGAAGAATAAGAATAAGAATAAAAATAAGAATAATAATGGTGGTAAGTAAGGAAGTGAGTGGAAAATAAATTGAAGTTTGTTAAAATAATAATAATCATGATCATAAAAAAGGAAATGCATTGTATTATAATAAAATGTATAATAAATTAATACGTAGATGAAGGCTGATTGCGAGACAGTACTAGAAGGAGGGGCTATAACGTGTGTCATCATAATAGTTCCCCGTATTCTGCTTAATAATAAAAACAAACTTCCTCATGGGCCAAATAGGAGAGAAGAGGGAGAGAAGAATAAGAATAAAGCATGAAAGAAAACAAAACATGATCGATACATGGGCCATCCAAACATTTACTTGATTAATTAACAAAGTAACTGGCCCATCTAATCGATGATGAAAATAATCATCACATGCAGTACTTTTCTTGTTGATCTCTGTGAAGCATTATGTAACATCATTTGTGCTCTTTAAATTGTGTATTATTAGCAGTAGTTATGGCAGTAGTATTTTTAGTATTTTACGCGTCTCAAAGTCACGCTTTGTAGTATGAATCTGATGATAATTAATTTTTTGCTGTAGTAAATTTTCCTCCGACTTGTTGCACACACACACCAGATGTTAGACAGATGGTGCTTTTCTTTCTTCACAGTCTGTCTTCTCTCTTTAATGAGTGCTGTTTCTCCTGAAAGCTCTTTTAATTTGCTTAGTTTTTCCAGTCCCCGTGTTGCTCATCACCTCCCCTGTGTCTTGTTATCTCTCTCACTGCGTGTGTGTGTGTGTGTTGTCTTGCACATGATTTTATTCAATTACCAGTTTCTTATGCTGAATTTAAGTTTTTTTTCTTCTCACAGATGACACAGTTAAGACTCCCAGCCCGGCTCTGAGTAAGACCCTGCATGCTCGTCTCTAACTATCAGTCTGTGACATATATGTGACGTGTGCATGCATCCATGTGGGCTTTTCAGAGTGCTAATTTACAAAAGATGCAGTACAATTCAAAATGCTGTGCTAGAATACAAAATAAGACCTGAGGAGCCTCACATGTCATATTCATGTACTGTATGTACTGTATGTGACTCCAGATATTTAAACATGTCTAAATGAAACGTAACAGCTGGTGTTTGTGTCGTAGCTATGAAGGCAGCAGTTTTGATCCAGCGGTGGTACCGGCGCTACATGGCCCGTCTGGAGATGAGGCGCAGGTACACCTGGAACATCTTTCAGTCCATTGAGTATGCTGGAGAACAGGACCAGCTACAGGTGACTCTCAGCTCAGGATATAGTATGTACACATTTTTACAGAAGCATCAGAAAGCTTAAACATGTTTTGTTTTTTCTTTCTTCAGCTCTCCAGTTTCTTCAGTTTCATGCTCGACAACTTCACTCAGCTGAATGGAAATGGACCAGGTTAGGAGCCAAAACACTACAGAATATTAAGATTAGATACTATTATGTGTATTGAAAACTCTGACTTCACCCATGTTATTTGGAAATGTTGGAGGTAATGATGGAGGTTTTATTTTGGAGTAAAACAACATTTTCAAACGGTGCTCATATTGATATGAATGCAGGACTAATGTACTCTACTTTATTATTTTTGCACTGTGCATGTAAAGCTTTCACTCATAATAGCACCTTCAGGTCTCAGACATACTGACAGTTCAATGTCTGAGGTTATTTTGAGTCATTTTTCCTTTTATTCATGTATTGTTTATAGCTTTAAACATCTTTGTTTAGGTTCATTTGATGCTGGTGTACTATTATGTGAAACCGAATGATGTTTGCAGCTATTTTTTGTAGGTAAATACAAATAGTGAGGCATGAAATTTTAATAATACAGTATTAGTTTATAAGTTATAGTTATATATATAGGTGCTGTAACACAGGAAGGTTATGTATTTTTTACTTCCATCACATTAACACCCGTCACGCCGCTGTATTTTGGTCTACATTAGAACATTCATTGCATATACCCTGTTGCTTAGCAACTACTGTGGATGTGGAGGCCAGTGTGTTGGTGTGTTGCGCTGACACAGCTGTGGCTGAAGTATGTATTGACCCTCTCATCCAGCTAAAAAACATAATGCTCCATTGACAAGCTAATCCTCAGGTCAGCCCTTATTGCCAAACATCTATAGTACGTCCGCCACGTGGGTTTTTTACATTGAGTCAACATGAGTGATGCAAAGAGGCCAGACTGTTGTTGTCTGTGTTGACTATACACAGCATCTGTGTTTGTGTGTTTGTGACAGAATAGAGGACATTTAATAGACACTGAGGGGGAAATAGACAAAAGACTTACAATAGAGAAATAGGCCTGGAGGTAGATGAATGTTCAGGCCTTGTTTGTTTGCATAAATTAGAGGTTTTCATTAACATACTGGAGTGGTCTTTTAATACAACAGGGAGGTCACACAGAGCTGGATGTGCTGTTGTGTCAAGCTGTGTGTTACAGGGAACTACAAATTAAAATCTGGATAATCTGTATACTACATCAGTGGGTAAAACTGTCATTTTTTTTCCCCAAAAGAAGATTTGTACTTAGTAGAAGATTTTATTTATATTGCCTACTTTTAGTGTTTTTTTTTATTTTTCAAGATTTGAGCCACCATTGTGACATATAACCAAGGTAGACAGGAAGGAAAGAAAATAAAAAAAAGGATAAAAGGAAACCCAACAAATCTGGAAAAAAACAAAACAAGCAAACAAAAAAAATACTTTTAGTATTTAGCATTTTCTACAGTTATCCTACGTTTAGAGCAGAAAGTTTGCTGTACATCATTCTCACATTGTACATTGGTGGACCTCTAGCTTTCCTTTTCAGTCAAAAGACATCACTAAGAATGAGCTCAGTATGCTCACTTCTTGTCACACTGTGTCCTCCAGACTTGATCTCCCAGCTGCTGGACCCGGTGGTTGACCCCTGGTTAGACAGAGAGACCTGCTACAACTTGATCCCCGTTCCAGAGTCGTACACCGGGCCCAAACTCTTGTTTCCTCTCTCTGTCTCTGATACCAATGCTCTCCTCGGTGCATTCAAAGAGCAGCAGGTACAGTAATACGGATCTTTCTCTCTCTTGCTTTTGATTGTCTTGGTTTAGATTTTAGGGACTTATCACTTTTCTTCCATGCAGACTCTACATGCCAGATATGTTCTGCAGCTGCTGTACGAGACCAAAAAGCTCCTCAAACAGATGCCCAACATCAGCCACTTGTCGACATCCTACACCAATGAGATCACTATATGTGGTGGGTGACTATGACCTCAGGGCTGCAACTAACGATTATTGTCATCGTTGATTAATCTGTTGATTATTGTCTCAATTAATTGATTAGTTGTTTGGTCTATAAAATGATAGAAAATGGTGAAAAATGTCGATCAGTGTTTCCCAAAGCCCAAGATGACGTCCTCTAATGTCTTGTTTTGTCCACAACTCAAAGATATTCAGTTTACTGTCATAGAAGAGTAATTTAAGAAGCTGGAATCAGAGAATTTTTACTCTTTTTTTTCTTTAAAAAATTTGTTAAACCGATTTATCGATTATCAAAATAGTTGGCGATTAATTTAATAGTTGACAACTAATCAAATAATCGTTGCAGCTCTATTTAAGTACACCGTCTCATTGCTTTGCTTGTGTGCTGCCGCTGCTTGTGCATCTGCTACTTCGCACCATACAGTGGGCTGCTGAATACATGAATTACCTGCTTACCGGTTAAATGATCGCTGATGTCTGTAAATGTGTTTTAAATACAGCTGACTGTATCTTAATGGCAGCGTTCCAAGAATAGAGGTCTTGTTTATTTGCACACTGATCAGGCACTTGACTCCTCTTCCACGGCTGCCTCCTCCGGCAGAGTCGCATCTCATTAAACTCAAGAATACTTGTGACTAAAAACAGAAAACACACACCGTTTAGTGGTTGAGGTGTTTTCATACCATTGAGGAATATTTTAGACATCCTCTGTATGTCAGGGATCAATTAAGACAGAAATAAGATTCCAATCTCTGCATTGCTGTGATTTTCCTTCTTGGTACAGGTGATCTGCACGGGCGGCTTGATGACTTACTTCTCATATTTTATAAGGTACATTTTTTTTTTTTACTATACAACAAATTTCTTTAGAATCATTCACTATGTATTTTACAGGGAAATCTTGTTTTATGCAGAAACATCTGATTTTATATAAATACACAAATTATTTAAAGGGACTGTTTGTAACTTTTTACACGTATAAATCTACTGGGTCGGGATCCCATGCGCTCTCGCATATGCGCGCTCACGTGTGGCCGGAGTCTCCTCTGCCTGCTTGCCTTCACTCACACTGCGCACATTCTCGCTGTCTCGCTCCACCTCTAGACGTTCATGCGCGCTCACTACACACTGCAGAAGAGTTAATTTAACTCTGAGAATATCTAGTGAATGTACAGTGGACGTTTGTGCAGAAATAACTGCTGCAGCTCCTCCAGACCAACAGAGGATTTCCATGTCTTGTGAAGTGACCGGGCTCCGCAGCGAGACACGTTATCGCCTCCGACCGGGTGCCGGTGTCTCCCTGCGGGCGCAGTCGGGAGGCGATAACGTTTCTCTTCCTGCTTCAGCCCTAGCACCAACCCGCTTTTCCTGCTTCAGCCTCCGAAAAGCCAACACTAGGATCAGATCTAAATCATGTTCATGGAGAGACCTTCGTCTGGTCAGCTAACATTACTGCCAAGCAGGTGAAGTATAGAGTGATATTGTGGTTTTAGCTGACGTGTGTCTCCTCACTGTGTTGAGCGATGCTCGTTCATGTCTATTTAGATCGAGCAAGCGCGAGTCCGACGCTGACTTTCGTTGACTTAACGGCCACAGGTGTCGCTGTTATCAAGCATTACTGAAAGTTACAAATAGTCCCTTTAAACAAGCAAATGTGCGTGACAGTTGAAGCCACATCAAACATAGCTGAAGCTCTAAGATCTGATTTTAAGTTTGTTGATTTTTGTTGCTGTTCAGAATGGCCTTCCCTCTGCGGAGACGCCATACGTGTTCAACGGGGACTTTGTGGACCGTGGGAAAAAGTCAGTGGAAGTGGTCATCCTCCTGTTCGCCTACCTGCTGCTTTACCCCGACTACATGCACCTGAACCGAGGAAACCATGAAGACCACATAATGAACCTCAGGTTGGTAGGAAGATGAAAACATTTATCCATCTAGGTTTACCACAAACATGAGATTAACAATATCTCAGTGCGATGTTTTTTACATTGTTGTTTCAGATATGGGTTCACAAAAGAAGTCATGCAGAAGTACAAGGTACAGTAAAGTCCAGACACATGTCATTATTCTGCTTTTATTATGTACAGAACTCAGTTGAATGTTCTGAAGGTTGTAACATGTGAGCTGTGTGGTTTAATAATCTATCTGACTGTGTGCAGACTCACGGCCGTGAGATCCTTCAGCTGTTTCAGGACGTTTTCAGCCTTCTGCCCGTGGCTACGGTGATTGACGGAAAGATCCTGATCGTTCACGGAGGGATATCAGACCAGACCGACCTGGACTTCCTCAGCTCCATAGAGAGGCACAGGGTCAGTGGAAACAAGCAGCTAACCTTCATCCTCCATCTGTACTCTCTTAACTTTCAAAAATCAATGTTGGCCACTAGAGGTCAGAAAAACATTTCTAAAAACATTGACAAATTCACAGCCACCACACATCTAAGATGTTAGCTAACAGGAGGATTTGTTCATATCCGGCAGACAAGCTCCATGCTAAATACCTGAGTGGTTTTAAACAACTTTCAGTGCTGTACATCACATACCTTTTTTATTGTTTATGTGGTTTTCTTTATTCTTTTGAATGATTGGCCCACAGAAAATGATTATTCATCAATCAATCCTTCAATGAAAAATAATCATGGATTTCATGGAACAGCAGACTCAATGGATTATAGTTGAATGCATGTGTTCTCATAAAGTTATTAAAAGTAATTCTGGCAAATGAACAAATTACTTATGAAGTAGAGGATGACATGCGTGCAACAAAATGACTTTATGTTGGATTGTTACCTTCCTATTAAGGTACTTGCTAAGATTAGTTATTAGTTCTGTACTAACTAAGGGTATGTATAAACTTGTTAAAGGGCCAGTGTGTAACATTTCGGGAGATCTATTAGCAGAAATGGAATATAATATTCATAACTATGTTTTCATTAGTGTATAATTACCTGAAACTAAGAATCGTTGTGTTTTCGTTAGCGAAGAATGAGTCCTTCATATCTACATAGGGAGCGGGTCCTCCTCACAGAGTCCACCATGTTTCTACAGTAGCCCAGAATGGACAAACCAAACACTGGCTCTAGAGAGAGCCTTTCTTGTTTTTACATTACCTGAAGGCCACCGTAGTTCTCCGACACGCTTGTGTAACTACGGTAATGTGAGCCGCAGAGTACAAAACCGTGGTACCGCAGTTTCTACTGTTTTTTTTACAGTTTTCTACTTTCCGTTTCTACTAAAGTAGTGTTATTATGGTAAGGATGGCCTCTGAGCGAGGCGAACAGAGTTTTGCACTTGGCGGCTCACGTTACTGCAGTCTTGAAAGGGAGGAGTGAGCGGAGGGGTACTCAGTTGGTTGCAATCTGCAACCACACCACTAGATGCCGCAAGATCCTACACACTGTCCCTTTAAGTCAAGTCAGTTTTTTTGCCTCAATGGGCTTTACAATCAGAACAACATCCTGTACGTTACCCACTTATCCTCAGACACTTGACATGTGTCAGTTTCAACTTCAATTTAGAAAACAAATACCTTTGTCCTCCCTTTATTTCTGTCTTCCCGTCGCTGCTCGTCCAGGTGAAATCTGCCCTGAGGTTTCCCAGACGTAGTTTGGAGCAGCTGGACATCGGTCAGTCCTGCAGACAGATGAAAAGAATGAGATCTACCGCCAGCTCTCGTCCCGGCAGCAGTCGCGGCCACAGCAAGAACCAAAGAACCCCCAACCAGAGGTCTGACAGCAGCCCACAGATGTTTTTTAAAGTCTACAATTAGACTTCTTGTTTAAAGTGACTCTTTTCTCTCCTTTTTTTTCTGTAGAAAGAGGCAATGCCGTCCAGACAGCGCTGTCTCCACTTCTTCCTCCTCCTCATCATCGTCCTCGTCCTCATCTTCGCTCTGCTCTCCTCGAACTCCATCGTGCCTCTCGCCTCGTCCGTGCCCGTCTTCTCCCAGCATGCCTTACACTATCAACGTCCTCCAAGTGCCTTTCCTGGACTCTCTGTCCTCTGTCCCCCCTCCTTCACCTCCACAACATGATCGGGAATGGAAACAGGTCAGAGGAGTGGACTTATTGTATTCCGTGTCTCATTCAGCACTTTAATCTGCTTTCCTCTCTGCTGCAGATAGTGGACATATTGTGGAGTGACCCTAAAACCCAAGAGGGCTGCAGTCCCAACACATTCAGAGGAGGAGGCTGCTACTTCGGCCCTGACATCACCCAGAGACTGCTGTTCCGGCACGGACTCCAGCTACTCATCAGATCCCACGAGTGCAAACAGGAGGGATATGAGCTCTGTCACGGTGGACAGGTAGCAATAAATGAATTCAGATTGTACAAAAATGTCTGAGTCTGGAGAAATAAATGTGTTTGTTCTACAGGTGATCACCATTTTCTCAGCGTCAAACTATTACGAGGAGGGAAGCAACCGTGGTGCCTACATCAAAGTGGGCCGAGAACTGGTTCCCCGCTTCTACCAGTACCAAGTCAGCCGCACAACACGCAAACTCACCCTGACACAGAGGTACAACAGGCGTCCGGTGTGTTTCTGTTTGTGTAAAATCAGGCAGATTACCCACAGCTGGGTGCAGCAGTACTGCAACAATTAGTCGATTAATGGATTAGTTCATTCAAAGAAAAATAAGTACCAACAATTTTGACAATCGATTAATAGTTTAGGTCATTTATCAGACGGTTCTGTCTCTCATATGTGAGGATTTTCTGAATGTGTCTGTTTTAATGCGTTAATTAGTTATATGTTGAATATATTTGGGTTTTGGACTGCTGAGTGGTCAAAACATTTGCAAGCATTTTGTATTTGAGCATTTATGTAAGAAAGCTCAGTCTTGGTTGTGTGTCTGCAGAGTCCGAGCTGCTGAAGGCTCCGCTCTCAAGGCCCTGAAGGAGAAGCTGTTCTCCCATCGCTCTGAGCTGCTGTCGGGCCTCCAGCAGTACGACCAGAATAACACCGGTGTGCTTTTCTCACTCCGTTTGCCTCGCTTATGTTTAACCAGGTTTACATGTATAGTTGTTATATACAAGCATATCTTTTTTTCAGGTAATGTTTCAGTCAGTGAATGGGCTCAGGTGTTGGAGTCTGTGTTGAGACTGGATCTGCCCTGGAGGACTCTTCGTCCACACTTAGCCCGCCTGGCACCAGATGGCAGTGTGGACTATCAGTCCTGCTTCGAGGATATGGAGCCAGGGATTCCTCTGCCTCAGGTGAGAGAGGTGAGGGAATAACCTTATCAGAGCAACAAAGTACATTTACTCAAATACTGTCCTTAAAGGCTATCTTTTATTTATCCTCATATATTACTTTAGTATTTTATCTTTACTTATTTACTTTTCAGGTTGAAGTGTTGTACCTTTTACTTCACTACATTTATTTGATGCCTGTAGATAGTTTTTCAGTTTCTCAGGGACTTTTAAACTCTATTGATGACATGATGTGCATTTGTTTGGTTTGATCTAAGCTCAAGTCTTAGAAAGTGAAAGAGGCTGATCATTTTCTGAAGTATGTAATCATGCATACAAAATTAATATTTCTAAAAAGGGACACTCGAGGTTTTTCACCTGACAGCACCAATACGATGCAATGCTGTAGTTTAAACACACAAAAAAACAAAGGCTTCCTAAACAGGTCAGTCATTACTTAAAATGGAAGGGGGCATTTGATTGCAGAAAAGAGAGAGAGGTTAATGTGCAATATGTGCACAAATATATGCACCTAATGACACTTAATTTACTCTGCCTGAGAAACTGCACCAAGCTTTAAACACAATACAATCCAGAGTCCAGGCGTTTTTGTGTTATTTGTGCCTTTATTCATGCACACGCTGTATCGACCATATTACATTTTCACTTTTCTGCATTCAACGGCTCTCCTGTTTGATTTTATTATTATTTGATATAAACTGGAAAAACAAAGTTTGGAAACTTGTGTTTGGTCGATTATTTCTCTGTTGTTACAATGCTAATTGGCATTGTATTTTACATTGTTGGAAAGCCTGTTTATTTACCTTCGCAATGATGTCCAACTTGTAAGGATCATGCATTTGTGGGATGAGCAGCACAGCTGATTATGTGGGTAGCGCCCAAGAAAAATTTGCCAAAATGCTCCGTCAATGGTAAACAGTGTATTCTCCTGTTGGTATTGACTCTTGTTTTGAGTTGTTTGGTGGATTGGATGATTGAACTCTCTATCAGTAACAAGGAACAAACAAGACATATTGGCAATTTTACACTTTATTCATTTAATACACCGTCAGGAGCCTCAGTAGCGGTGGAAGATCC
>CAKAKR010062826.1:0-18845 GCA_916700685.1 Adelosebastes latens
AAAACTGAGGTACTTAGGTAGGTATTATAACCACAATGTAGTTAAATTTACTAAACATCTGTTCAATGTGGAGCATTCAATTCTAATATAATGTTGGATAGATTGCTGAATAATAACGCACTATATTTTAATCGTTATATTTTGTCAAATCTGAATCTGCAACGTAATCAGTAACATTTTTCTGTCAGGTAAATGTAGTACTACAGTGTTTTCCTCTGAAGTAGAAGTGCACAGACATGGACATCCGTCCTCCAGGAGATTTAGCCTCTCTAACAACTTACCTCGGTCCGAGGGGGGTCATTGGCATGGGTAACATACGTTTATATTACTAAACAACTGTGAATTAAAAACAAAAATATGGTCCTCTCTCTAGGTTCATGGTGGAGAGGAGGTTGTGTTGCTTGGGCTCTATCTGGTTGGCGTGGAGAGGAGGTTGTGTTGCTTGGGCTCTATCTGGTTGGCGTGGAGAGGAGGTCGTGTTGCTCTGGCTCTACTAGTTTGGTGTGGAAGGAGGTCGTGTTGCTCGGGCTCTATCTATCTTGACATGGAGAGGAGGTCGTGTTGCTCTGGTTCTACCTTTATGGCGTGGCGAGGAGGTTGTGTTGCTAAGGCTCTATCTGGTTGGCGTTGAGAGGAGGTCGCGTTGCTCTGGTTCTACCTATATGGCGTGGAGAGGAGGTTGTGTTGCTTGGGCTCTACCTATATGGCGTGGAGAGGAGGTTGTGTTGCTTGGGCTCTATCTGGTTGGCGTTGAGAGGAGGTCGTGTTGCTCTGGCTCTACTAGTTTGGTGTGGAAGGAGGTCGTGTTGCTCGGGCTCTACCGGTTTGGCGTGGAGAGGAGGTCGTGTTGCTCTGGCTCTTTCTGTTTGGCGACGCCTGGAAGCTGCTTGACATCCTCCTGGATCCACCTTCTCACTTATATTCACATTATACATATTCATTTTTGTCATATGGATTGTCTATGTTGTATTCTCATTATGTTGTTACTCTGTACACACGACATCTATTGCACGTCTGTCCATCCTGGAAGGAGGATCCCTCCTCTGTTGCTCTTCCTGAGGTTTTTCCATTTTTTCTCCCTGTTAAAAGGTGTTTTTTTTTTGGTTAAGTTTTTTCCTTATCCGAGGAGAGGGTCGTACTGTAAAGGACAGAGGGTGTCGTATCCTGTACAGATTGTAAAGCCCCCCATGGCAAATTTGTGATTTGTGATTTTGGGTTATACAAATAAAATTGACTTGACTTGACAGTAGGTAGTATACAGTTGAGTTGCATATTTTTAAGTGCTTTTTCGGCCTTTTGTAAGTTATTTCTGGCTACAATGAGTTAGAATAGTAACATAATTCATTATTTTTCATATCTATCTAGCAATTAGGGCCCATTTAATTAGGCTCTCAGGCAGTTGCCTACCTTGCGGTAAATGATAAACAACCACAGGCCAAGCATTCAGCCCGTTCTGAACCGGTTTTGAATGGGCACTGCACTAGTACGAGTAGAATGCAGATCTATTGCATGTTGAATATAGGGGTTTATGTGTGTGTAAAATACCAAAAAACACCAAAGAGACCAGATGAGTAACAGATGGAATGGGCTTAGTTTAGTATTTACTGCTGTTCAAATTGAATTAATTGAGATTTTAAATGATCATTTACTGTGTGGGCTAAATGTTCCATGAGTTACCGTTTCTCACACCAGAATTTAATTCACACAGTGGGGACACAGTGGGATTAGATTCTCTGCATTGTGTTTTCATTTGTTAAATGGCACTATGTCATTATTATGTACTGTAAACATAAATACAGGATTTGTATGAAAAATACCTGCCATAAGCTACTGTAGCTCATGGCACATTTGTAATCAGTTTAAAAACAAAATGTGTTGGCAATAATAAACCAGCTGACTAGTCATATTTCTCAACAATTTAATCAAGATAAATCTGGATGATATAAATGGGAGTTTCCACTGCTTTTTTTTTTAATAGGTACACAAGATTTAGGCATGCTAGCTTTATTTTCATCTTATCAAATATTTGATGTGTGACCTTGCTTTGATAAAAAAATACAGTCAGATTTCTTCAAATAATCATGGTCAACCCACAGGTGCTGCTTTGTTGTGATTGGGCCCAAACCACCAATGTCTCAGCCCAGTTATCACTGTTGGTTAAAGGAGGGGAACACTGTCCAAACACCCGATGTTGTCACATCTCAGGATGACTCAGAAAATCTCAATATTGTGCAACATTTTCACTTTCCATACAAGTCAGAGCCAGAGTTACCGCTGAAGACGTCGAGGTTATGTTGTCTTGGCTTTTTTCAAAGCCCCTCTACTATCAGACACAGCAGACAGTATGAGACAAAAGACATATGCCTATGGACTAATACAATTAATTTCTTAAAACCACATTATTTGTCTTGTCATCCACCACATTTTGTCACGAGTTCAGCATCCACTTAAAGGTACTATATGTAACTTTCAGAATGACACCGGTGGCCTTAAGTGAACTGCAGTCAGCATCCTGTTGCTCGTACGCGCGTATGCTCCCACTCCGTAGGCGCGAGCGAGCATCCTGGGCATCGGCCAAAACTCATTCAAATATCATGTTTAGAATAACATTACTTTCTGTAATGTTCCTGTATTTTATTTGGAAATTTGCTAATTACTTCTACAGCTATATCCATTTACAGTCCATCCAGGGCTGACCTGAAGAGGGGCATCAAGAAGGCCAAGCACAGCCACTGACTCGACCTGTCACTGGCCCAAGCAGCTGTCCCCAAGAGCTTTAAAACAGCAGCTGAACAACAACACCTACAGTATGTGTGAATGCTGCTCATCAACTTCAGTTCAGCATTCAACACCGTCGTCCGCTCCAAACAGATCACCAAGGAGGGGACCAGCAGTCTCCGGAACAACTTCCTCCCCTCAGTTATCACCTTGCTGAACTATGCACCTCGGAGACAACAACCTGTTCATACTGTATCTTAGCGTATTCATCATACACAGCGTTAATACTGTTAAATACTGCTCATACTGAATACTTCTAGTATATTCATTCCCCTTACTGTTTATTCTATTTGTTCTGTATTTTATTTTGTATATACTCTTTACATTAGGCTACTCTGCATTTTACTTTTTTTTGCACTCCCGGTTAGAATCTTAACTGTATTCATTGTCTCACCTGTACTCTGCAATGACAACTAGAATGGCACTCGGAGAGCGCAGACCTCCGCTAAGCTGCCCGAGTACGATTGCCCCCCCCCCTCTGTGCAGCTTGTGCCATCATCCACGTGTATTTTTGTTTATGTTGAGATCAGCTGTACGTAACGGAGCATCGTAAAACCATTCACTCAAACTGGACAGAAACAAAATAAAACTCACCTAAACCGTCGTCGCTACTCTTTCCAACAATCACCAAGTGTGCTTTGGTCCAACTCAACTGTAATTTCACAGAGTTTAATGTGAAAAAACGCTGATTCTACAGTTGTCCCCCCCTCCGCTCTCTCTCTGTCCCTCTCTCTGCAGGCAGAAGGAAAGAGGCAGGGTGACGCGTCATGAATGCGTCATCAGTTACACTGCGCATGTGTTAAAGCCTGTGGTGTTAATGCACAGGCTGAGCAGAGTTATTAAAAAAAATTCCCGAAGCCGGATCATGATCTGGATCGGCACCAAAATTAAATGGATTGTTCATTGTGCCACAGCCCACCCCTCCAAAAAATGTCATTCAAATGCATCGCGGACTTTTGGAGTAATCCTCCAAACCAACAAACAAACCAACAACCAACGCCGTTGAAAACATGACCTCCTTTCTAGGCCTTCGGCCTTGGCGGAGGTAACAAAGTTGAATCTGATCTTATCTAATCTAATCAAATGAGTAGGGGTGTAACGATATGTTTTTACAACAATGCGATACGATACAATTTCCATGGTTCCGATACAATTCAAGGACGATATTTGGCTCATCTAGAGTGATACGATACGATTCAATGATTTGAAATCGATTCAGTAACTTTTTTTTTGCCAAAAATTCAGTCAGTGTGACTGTGAAATAAATCGCTGATACTGGACAGTACAGGTCAGGATTCCTCTAAGTTTTTCTTGAAAGGGAATCAGGGATAAATTAATTATGGATATAAACAAGTAAACAACGATTAATGGCAAATACATACAGCTTTTATTTGTAAATAATAAAAAGTGCAACTGCAGGACCTGCTGCTTCAGTTCTCATGATACAAGGCAGTTTAATATTTAACACAAAATATAATAAACCAACTTCTATTCAAGTTAAATGAACAGTGGTTTAACCTGCTGCTTCTGTCCTCATTTTCAGTATAAATGGTAGATCAATAATACAGAGAATAAACTGATAGTGATCAAACAGTTGATAGTGATCAAACAGCTTGGGACAGAATCATTCCTCTACAAACGCTGGTTAAATAATCTGATAATCAAGTAGTCCACCTACAGTGTTCATTTGGGGTCCTTTCATACATGAAAACATCTGTAAAAACATTTTAAAACTATGTTGGACTAACGTTGGTTGAATTTCTGTTTTGTTTTTTTACTTTACTCCCGTCGTGATAATTATCCTCGCGGACCGTCTGCTCCAGCTGGCCCTCATCAAGTGAATTGATAGCGCCTGAAACTCCAGCAGCTCATGCAGAACCGGCGCCCGTCTCCCTCCACGCCGCTACCGGGTGAGAGAGCGAGGAATCCAGTGCTCCGTTCGTCTGCATGCACGCCATGGATGCGTGCTCGCGCTGCAGAGGGCAGAGCTGGCCCATGTCTGGAGATTGAACCGGAGTCACGTTTAACATTTCTTTACTAATAAAAGTGCTAAAAAAACACTTTTGTATAACGTTTGTCGTCCTTAAATACAAGGTGCAAATCCTTAATATCGATACAATAGATTTTTGCATTTGAAATTGATTTTATATCGATATACGTCTCCCGCGAAGGACAACTTGCCGGGTACCTATCAATGTCGTTGGATCGTAGGAATATAAATCGATACATCAATATAGTAGATGAATTGTTACACCCCTACAAATGAGCAAATGTATTGGGTGTGATTTACAGAACTTCTTCTGAAACAACAGGATTCAAATAGCATGACTGAAAACAATTTGTGTTAGTGTTTAGATGGCAGGGCTAAGCCTAGTACACGTCAGACCCTCATGAGCCAGCCACATGATCTCATTTGGGTGGACGGTAAAACAATACTAATGGATCTGTAATGAACCGAGGTGAATTAAAGTAATCTCTGCTTTCCATTCATGTTGAGTGACTGTTGAGTCTTTCTATTGTTAAAGATGACTGCTAGTGATAAGAAAACAAAAGATAAAAGGGTTAATCACTCAGAGATCTGACCACACCTTGAAAGCTTTTATCCCTTGAGTCGAAATATGACAAAGCAAAGCAAATAAAAACACACTAGAGAGTATTTAGTGAAGTCTTTTTTATCTAAAGCCTTTTGTTATATCAATCCATAATTGGTTGTAATAGTGGTCTATTATTCTCACAGGTCTAAATCAGACTTGGTTCAAGTGGGTGTTTCCTACTTGAACTTTGAGTAATGCCAAAGCCTTATCCTGAAGCTCGGAGCCAGGAAAGACAGAACCTTTGCTTTTCCTTCTCACTGGTCATTGCCACAGGTAGAAACCAGCTGAATAAATCTGCTCAAATACAGGACATGGGTTTGGGTTTGAGTTTCAATTTTAAGCAATAGTTATCCTCAATCCTTAAAGTTCCTCTCAACTCACTGTTGATGTTATAAAAGGATCAGTTCAACCACATTACAGAACAACAATAGTGGTATGTCTCTATGCAGTTTTGGCTGTATTTGTGCAGGTTTAGAGATACACTATCTGTCTCCACCCCAATACAGTGGAGGTGATTGGAATGTAGTTTGTGGTGCTCACAGCACAGAATAATTACATTAAAAAAAATGAACAGCATCCTCTCTTTCCAGGAACAATTTCCCTCTTATTCAGTATAATGGACAGAACACACAGTTTTCATAGGGACTATTTCTTTGGTAGAAAGTAGTGATGAAAACTGATCACAACAAGGTCTGTGGATTATCCTGGAAAGAAAGAAGTGTTGTTGAATATTGTTATTATTACCAGCCGCAACAGCGACGCTAGCGACGTAATTTTTTCACCTTGTGAGTCTGTGACTTTCCAGGTGTCTCATTTATAACCGTTGCGTACGCACAAAACGGGGCCTGAAATGTGCGTACGCCACAGCCCACGCAACAGTTGTCATCAATAAAAACAAACTTGACGGGAGAATGTGCGCACATGTACGGAAACTTTGACCCGTGCGTACGCACATTATGGAGTCACCAAGGTAGGGGAAACTGGCGACGCAGATGGTGAGGTGGTGAATTGAAGCCAGACTATAGAAAATAAATGTCTACAGCCTCTCACACATTTAACTTCTCTTCATACTTATATCCACTTTATCATAAACATTTAAAACAGCAGTGTTATTTGTGCTAGTGAGCCATAACTATTCCATAAGCACCTTACAAATGTAAAAGACATTAGCCAACTCAAATCTCAAATCAAATTCAGCTCAATAATATGTCCCACCACCACCGGAGCGCAGAGGAGATCGGGCCGGACTACCGACACTCGCAGTCAGCTGTGGAGCAGCTGTTGAAATCATCATCATCGGTTGTAGAAATCCAAGATTACATTAAATAGCATTAAAGAATGGCAGAACAGAGCGCCAATAGTTTTAATAATATCTTCTAATAGTGTGCAGATATCACCAAGTACGATATTAGTTTTCATAAAGTTGTTGTGATAAATCGCTGCAGTGAACAAGACATGACTTACAGTATTAATTTATTCATGGTTTATTAGATAGGGACAGATACAGTATACATAGACAAAATGAAAACCGCTATCCAATGCAACTATCAGACTGTCTCCAGTGCGCCACCGCGGTGCGCCACTCACACTCTGCTTCCTCCAGTCACCTCCACCCGGCACATCTTCACCAGTATGGATTGTGTAAATTAGCAAAGTGTGGAAATAAAACCAGTGACAGCTCTCGCACAATCGTTACTCTCCATATCCTCATTATCATTATCAGTCCTAATCATAATGCAGGACAAGTTCACCATAAAAACTTAAATGAATAAATAAATAAATAGTGTACACCTATCAAACTTCCTTTTTCTAATGAAATCCAGGGTGGGGGGATATTACTGATTGTCTTGATCATTTTGGCAAGTTGTGAATCGATCAGTCTGATTGCTGTAAACAGATACACACGGCGGTGACACTCGTAACATGCTGCATGGTGGATATACTGGCATGATGTGAATGAGAGAATTAGGAGGGAATGAGTTCAGAGACCTCCTCACCTACAAGCTCCTCGATCTCTGTGTCAGAAAAACTCCTTTTCTTAGTCTTCCTCTCGGTAGTCGCCGTGATTCACTGTAAAGATCCACTGATCAGCAGGCTCATTCACATGCAGAAACATTCATGAGGTGCTTTGCATCGACCATTTATGGCTGAATGTGGGCGTGTAGAGGGCGGAATATGAGGCGGATCAGTGAGCACATTTCCAGGTGGACTGTGATTTATAAAGGGAACATTGCCTGCAGGTGTGCATACGCACAGTTTTATAAGTCTGATTTTATTTTGACACGCCATTTTCGTCTTTTGTGCGCACGTACATTATTAGTATGGATCCTACGCACTGTTTTATAAATGAGACCCCTGGTGTTTTTATTTCTGTCTGTTGACAGTTTTTTTCACTGCAATAACATCGTTGTTGTGTGTCATGCAGTCACGAAACGTACAAAAAAAGGTCTGAGTTGAGATCAAAATGAAGGTTGAGTGTGAAGATGGGTGTGGTCTGAGCAAGGACGCCAATTTTCACTAAATTCCATTCATTGTTGTTAAGTCAATTTTATTTGTATAGCCCAAAATCACAAATCAAAAATTTGCCTCAGGGGGGCTTTACAATCTGTACAGGATACGACACCCTCTGTCCTTTACAGTGCGACCCTCTCATCGGATAAGGAAAAACTCAACCAAAAATAAAATGGAAGAAACCTCAGGAAGAGCAACAGAGGAGGGATCCCCCTTCTAGGAGGGACAGACGAGCAATAGATGTCGTGTGTACAGAGTTACAACATAATGAAAATACAACATAGACAATCCATATGACAAAAAATAATACATGTAATGTGAACATATTTGTTATTCTTGTTTTTTTTTACTTAGGTATTTGTTACATGTTCGTGTATGTAAAGTGAAACGAAATGGTTGTCACTGTCCACTCATATTAAACAACCACTGGAAAGACGTGATATAGAAGATGGCTGGACACGAGGAAGAAGAATATTAGACATGAATCCCAATTAGTGTATGAGCGTATGAAAATAATATGCAAGATAAGCATATCGTTTGTTATTATGGACGGCCGAATGGTGCGTCGCTTTAAATACTGCGGCCGCAAGGAATTGTGGGATGTTATTCTCTCTTTTACTTTGGTAAAGGATGCTCCAGTGTATCCTATGCTAAAAGAGATAATAAAGGAAGCATTGACGCTCCTTTCCTCAGCATTTGGAGAATTTGAACAGCTCTTATCATGGCTGCTACTGAGGTACTTCGGGTCATTTCACTCCGTTAGGAACCTTCCTAATCAAAAAGGACTATTTGAACGCAACCCGGGTTTTCACTCCACTACTCTGCCAGATAATTCCGTATCGTTCGGTAGTTCTCTGCGTGCATTTTTCTTCAGTGTTTTTTTGTAGTTTGCTATTTTCTAGTGTTGCCTGTGATTCCCGTACTTACCTGTGTTTTTCCTTTGCTCAGGTAATCCTGTGTGCCTCGCTGTTTCACCAGCTTCCGTGTCTTCAGTGACTGAGTTTTTTCCATGTGCTCAGCCCTCGTGTCCATTCTCTCCTCACCGGTGATTCCTCCACGAGTCAGCCGGCTCTCTGCCTCCACTGCCTGCGTTTTTCCTTTTGGTTGGAAAATAAACTCTGTTCATTTTTACTTACCTGTGTCCATCTCTGCTTTGGGGTCCAAACAAAACCAAAACCTCACATCCTCTCCACTAGTCTCTTATGTTTTAAGTGCTGGTTAGAGTTTAAATTAAGATATTGGTCTGTGGGTTTGTTGTACACAGTGGTTTTATATTTTTTTGCAATTTGGAGCAACTCATTATTTGGAAACACCACACTATGTACAACAAGAACACAGCTTTTGTTTAAAAAGTATTCATTTTATTTTCTGTTTTATTATGTAGTGAAGTAAAAGAAAAAAAACATAATCACAAAGATCCATTTTTTGAGAAAAGTACAAATTTGAGAAAGAGCGACCATTTTCTACTTCATTGCTGCATTGATGTTATATGGATACAGAAAGTTATCAATCTGTATGATCCAAGAAGACATTAGGTGGACCAAG
Organism: Adelosebastes latens; assembly: GCA_916700685.1. Lineage (NCBI taxonomy): Eukaryota > Metazoa > Chordata > Actinopteri > Perciformes > Sebastidae > Adelosebastes > Adelosebastes latens. The sequence goes on from CAKAKR010062826.1 coordinate 9,429, forward strand.
TAAAAACACCAACACCATGTTAGTTTGGCCATCATTGCGGACATGGACTCCACATTAGTGTAGGTTGTGGCCTTTACTGTAGGTGCTAGTTTGTTTCCATCACAGATGTGACCCTTCATATCAGTTGTTTGAAGGGGAGTGAACCAAGGACTATGGAAATAAATGGCTAAAGCAAGACCAACAGTCATGAATCACCATGTCAAGCTATGGGATTGCCACTCCCTCAGCTGCCACCTTGAGACCTTGCCCCCTGCTATAAAGAGCTGGGCCTCCCTCCCATCTTCCTCAGAGTTCCTTTGGAGAAGCAAATGGCTATGGCTAAAGAGTGGCTGTTATGGCTGACCCTGTCAGCCATCGTAGCTGCTTGGCACAGCGGTACATATATTTCCATTCCATTAGGCAGCCTGGCAAATATAACAAATGGAACTATTAACAGTTCAAATGTTTACCCATTTGCTACTGCCTTATTGTGTTTTAATGCAGTTTGAGATTTGATTACTGATTACTTGACAAATAACTCTTACTTCTTTCAACAGAGGCAAAGTCTGCTGTGAACACGTTCTCCTCGATGTCCCAGATTCCTGAAAAAATCATAGGTGAGCTTGTTGGTTGTTGGTCAGTGACTGTAAACTGTTTCCTTATGTGAGCAATGTGTGAGAATTCATTGATGTCGGTAAAGAACTGTGTAAAATACGGCCAATGCTGTGGTGTCTTGTTCTGATCTGTCTTTGTAGGTGTGAGTCCCATCCACAACGGCCAGGTTTGCAGTACGTGGGGCAACTTCCACTTCAAGACCTTTGATGGAGATGTTTTCCAGTTGCACTCCACTTGCAACTACGTCCTAACCTCTTCGTGCAGGAGCACTTACAAGGACTTCAACATCCAGATAAGGAGACAGGAGGATGGCAGCCATTACACCATCAAAAGCATCATTATGAAGTTGGAGGGTTCAGTAGTGGAGCTGTCTGAGGGCTCAGTGGTCGTTGATGACAAATCGTAAGTTTTCCCTAAAAACCCCTAAGCCCCTTTCACTCTGCCTGCATAATATATTGCTTCAGACTGGATGGTACATATGGGTCATATTTAATAATATCTCATAAAAACGCAAACAGGAATGGTTTGGATTGACTTGATTAGCATGAACAGGAACAGAGTTACCTACCACGGCAACTTTAGTATGTTACCTTAGAAATCTATTTGTTTCTATGTACTGTTCAGTACAGTGGTTAGTTAAGTAAATTAACATTGGAAAATAAATCTTTAGAAGAAAAATGTGGTTCTGTGCAAATGTTTTATGCTTTGTTTATGATGCTTTATGCAACCTGATCTTGAGAATCGTTCTTTCCTGAGTGATACTCATTAGAACTGTGTTGTCAGAACCTAAAGGCACAGAAGTTTTACAGAAGTAAAATCCCCAAACAAAATATTGGCATCTACTGCCACCCTTTGCTTTCATACCTTCCCACATGGTTAGATACCATTGACAATCTACCTTGAACGAAAGTAAAATAATGACCAAATAATGTGACTTCTCTTTGTGACTTTTTGCAGAGTCGTCCTACCATTCAGTCATGCAGGGGTGCTCATCGAGAAAACTCCCACCTACATCAAAATCAAAGCAAAGCTGGGATTAGTTGCTATCTGGAATGAGGAAGACTCTTTTCTGGTAGGATAGACGAACTTTTTTCTGACCATTATTGTTTAAAATAGTACATAAAATAAGTATTACAAGGTTAGGCTGCACACTGAACAAATATTTCTGTGCAAATATTTAGGGCTGCCCCCTCTTAGTTGATTAGTCGACTGATCATTTTGGTCTTAGTTGACAAGGATTTCTATAGTCGATCAGTCATTTTCTATGCTTTTTTTCATGCTGAATGAGTTGTGAATGAGCACATCTCTGGTAAACACAAGTTTTAAAGTGGTGCTTTTGTGGAGAAATTCAGTTTTACGGATTGTAGTGTGTTAGTCGACTAAGAAGGATAGCCCTAAAAATATTTCTTTTGGTGAGTAGGACCACAAAATGACTGACTGAATATACTGTATATATACAGTATGTATGTATACCCCAGTAGAGAGCTCCACTACTCCTCAAAGCGATGGTTTTTGTCCTCACAGGTGGAACTAGACCCGAAGTACAAGAACGAAACCTGTGGTCTTTGTGGAGACTTTAACGGGGTCCAGGTCTACAATGAGTTCTACAGCCATGGTACACTTTGACCCACTTTAATAAGTCAGTCAGTCAGTGCAGGCATGACAACAGAACTGAGATGTTTCTTTGATATTATCCAAACAGGTGTGAAAATATCCCCCATGGATTTTGCTAACTTCTGGAAAATGGATGGTCCAACTGAAAGCTGCTCTGACTACACACTGGATTCAACACAAAGCTGCAACAACATGGTGAGGCTTCACCCAGTTAGATGGTAAATGGTAAATAGACTTGCATTTATATGGCGTCTTTCTAGTCTTCCGACCGCTCGAAGCGCTTTACACTACATGTCAGCATTCACCCATTCACACACACATTCATACACTGAGCCTCTGCCATGCAAGACGCAATCTGCCCATCAGGATCCAATCTAAATACTCATTCACACACCGACGGCTCAGCCTTCAGGAGCAATTTGGGGTTGAATGTCTTGCTCAAGGACACTTCGACATGTGGACTGGAGGAGCGAACTGCCGACCTTCCGATTGGTGGGCAACCTGCTCTACCTCTGAGCCACAGCCACATGGAATGTTCTACACTATATGTGTTTGTTGTTTATATATATATATATATATCATTATTATACAATGGCCAGTCCCTGATTTGTTAGAGGCTGTGCATTATTTTCAGATAACTACATACGCTAACCCTTACCCTAACCCTAACCCGTACTCCACAAGTTGGCAGGGATAATATGTGCGGCCTTTGTTAGAATTTGGACAGAATTAATGCACTATCTTAGCTTTGCCTGCCTAATAATGTGCTCTCTTCCTGTCTTTTCCTCTGGTTCCATTCCTGTCTGTCTGTCTGTCTTTACTGTAGAAACCTCTGTGTGAGCAGATCCTTACAGGGCCGGCCTTCAACAGCTGTCACAGTCTGCTGGATGTTGACTCCTTCACTTCAGCCTGTGTTGCAGACCTCTGCCACTGTGGCAATCCCATAGATGAACACGCAGACTCCTTCTGCCTGTGCAACACCGTGTCAGAGTTCTCCAGGCAGTGCGCCCATGCTGGAGGCAAACCCCAAAACTGGAGAACCAAAGAGCTCTGCTGTGAGTACACTAGTACACTCATTAGACCCTGCTAATTGAATATTCCATGGGTTGGGTAGGAGGGGTTGTCTGCCCTATCTGGGCTTTTGTGCAGTGGTGGGTAGAGTAGCCAAAAACTATACTCAAGTAGAAGTAAATGTAGTCATCAAAATAACTACTTGAGGAAGATTACAAAAGTATTTACTGAAAAAGTATCATGAGTAGCGAGTAACTTAAATAAAACAAATAATAAAAAAAACACCAGCACATTACTGTCTTTTGCCCCGAAGTCTTTTATCGGATGTGGACATGACTGGAATTATTTCAACCACAGATGGTCTTCGTCGGGTAAAGTTAAAGAAGTCAACATACACCTGTATTTATTTGTGATGATCCTATATTACATTATGATTTGACAAATAAATCAGAAAATGTGTCAATGCTGTGATGTTTCATCATGAATTGCCTATTAAACACAGGTGTGTTCACTTCTTCACTTTGACCTGAGGAAAACCATCTGTGGTTGAAACATATCAGCCATGTGCACATGAAATAAAAGCAGTTTGTCTTTTTTTCGTGTGCATAATTTGGTCTCTACTTTTCTGTCTCTCTTCATCAGGCTACACAAAGCATGACTTGTTAAATGCACACCGTTAGCTTGAATATTTACATTATGACAGAAAGAAGGAGTAGCAGTACTTTTGAAGCATGATATACTGTGTATACTATATATTATTAAACTTAGCAATATTAACACAATAGACAGACTTGCTGCTCTCTGTCAGCTCAACGTCCGCATGGTTCTTTGATGTAGGCTACTGACTTCAGACCGGCGTTCACAACCGGAGCCCGCTGCATAGCACACTGTTAATTTGTCTCGAAAAATGTTTGCTGCTAGTGCTATTTGAAAGCCATAACGTTAACTTTACTCCTGCTGTAGCTTCAGCCGTGCTGCTTTGAATGGAGTCGTGTGAATGTGTCGCTTAGGTTGGATAAGAGAGCGCCCGCAGACCTGGGACCAGCTGACCATTTGCCTCTTAATGGATCATGAATGCATAAAATAATAAATAAAGTAGCGAGATGAATGTATCCAAATGTAACGGAGTAAAAGTAATGATTTTTCTCTAAAAATCTACTCAAGTAAGAGTAATATGTATGCTGCATTAAAACTACTCTGACAAGTACAATTTACTCAAAAAAGTTACTTGAGTACATGTAAAGGAGTAAATGTAACTCGTCACAACCCACCTCTGCTTTTAGTCCAAACAAAATGTCTCAGGTGCATGGGTTCACTGACTCCAAACACGCAAAGACCAAATATCACACCAGGATTAGAGAAATCCCAGAACAAGAGCCGTCATAAATTCTGTGAACACTAAATGTTTTATGGAAAACCAGGAGTTTATGGGTTAATTCACTTAATATAGTTGATTAAAGATATCATGAACCTTGGCCTAGAGATGGGATTAAACTGTTGATGGCAACTGACCAACTTCTGGCCCTTCCACACTGCCAGTGGTAGCTAAACTGTTTCTCTAAGCAAGACAAGGACTACACAAGGGGCTGTAAACATCTCAAGACTAACATGATATCCTAAATGAATGTTCAGAATGAGAATCAGAGGTGTCAAGTCAAGTCATAAGTCAAGTGGTGAAAACAACTGATGTATTCACAGGGAAGTCATGTCCCCACCAAATGGAGTACAAGGAGTGTGGGAGTCCCTGTGCCGATACCTGCTCCAACCCAGACGCCAGTAACACCTGTGACAACCACTGTATCGATGGATGCTTCTGCCCAGCAGGTACAGCAGAGTGACACACACATCCATTCATACACACACACACGCACACACACACACACACACACACACACACACACACACACACACACACACACATCCTTGCTCTTCTATCTTTGTGCGGACACTCATTGACATAGGCTAATGCATTCCCTAGGCCCTTACCCTAATCTAAACTATCACTACTTAATGCCTAACCCCAACCCCTTACCCTTACCCTACCCTAAATCTAATTATAATCTGAACCTTAAAGCCCAGTCTGAACCCTCAAACAGGCCTTTGAAAAAGTGAGGACTGGCCAAAATGTCCTCACTTTCCAAAAATGTCCTAACTCTGTTGGTTAAAAACTTGTTTCGGTCCTCACTATGTAGCAAGTACAAGAACACACACACAGTGTTTTAATGCAGTGATTCTTTGATGACTTTCAGGCACGGTGCTGGATGATTTAAACGGAGAGGGTTGTGTCCCACTGAACAAGTGCTCCTGCAGCTACAACAGCAAGATCTATGGATCTGGGGAATCCTACTCCAGTAACTGCAAAAAATGGTATGATATACAGTATGTCAGTCTGTCTGCATGTTAAAGGAAGACTCCACATTATGGACAATGTTTGTTTGTTAGAAAAATCACAGTCAATTTATTTATTTCAATTTTTAATTTGAGGATAAAATGCGCCATCTCGAGGTCCTCTGTTGAAATAACATGGATATGAACAGATATTTCAACAAAATAAATACATAGATACTAGTAATGATAGTAAAAAGAAAATTCTGAATCAATCCAAAGTCCCAAATATTTAAATGTATCAACTGTGGAGACCCATCAGTGAAGTTAGTAGCTAATTCAGCAGATGGATGATTGAGATTATATTTAGTACCAAACAGCGTGTTTAATATGAGATTGTTATTCAAAAAACATTTTTTTGAACGATACACATATATATATATATATATATATATAGAGAGAGAGAGAGAGAGAGAGAGAGAGAGAGATAACAATGTCATCTGCATAGAATGGAACAAAAGATTTAGAGCAAATTTTGGAAGATCGTTATTAAAAAAAGTCGAGAAAAGTAAAGGCCCTAAAATAGACCCTTGTTGGTGATTAAATAATCTGATTGATTGTAATGAAAAGAAACACACTGACAATGACTATGAAGATAAGAATCAAACCAGAATAATGCCTGTTGACAAACACCAATAGCATAAAGAAGGAAGGTATAAGAAGGAGATAATGGTCAACCAATAAAAATTGTTCCTGTAAACTGACCTTTGTCTAAGGATGAGATTACATCACTGGTCAATTATATAATTTACAATTTCTGTTTCCTCAGTGTGTGTCCAGTGCAGAGTAAGAGTAGGTCCCAGAATATGTTTAGCCTAGTTAGTTTTGGAGATCAGCTATCCACTGGCAATTAAGATGAAACTGTGTGTGCTGACAGTGTGTGTGAGAGTGGCCAGTGGAACTGTACGGAGGAGAACTGTCCAGGAAGCTGCTCTGTCGAGGGAGGGGCTCACATCAACACCTTCGATGAAAAAGTCTACACCTTCCATGGGGACTGCTCCTACGTCCTGGCTAAGGTAGTACACATTAATCATCAGTGCTGTTATACACACACACACACACACACACACACACACACACCCCTGCCATGGTAACACATGCATAACATTGCTACACAAGCCTAGGCAAGACCTCAACCTCGAACCAGTTAAAGCTTTTATGAACAGAAGAAATATGATTAGTATTGTAAATAAAAAAAAAACCCCATCTCTGTACCATCCCATATATTAAATCAGTATGTAGTAATGTATCCAAAAGTCCCCATCCCCTGCAGTAAAATCAAGGCTTGGATACTCTTATCGCCTCCAAACTAATCTGATCAGGTCTTTTAATAACTCGCTAATATTAACAATAACATCAACTCAATATAAGTTATTATACAAAGTAGGGTGTGTTGAAAATAGAAATAAGTAAATAATGTTTTATGGTGCTGTCATTGTTTTGTTGGATCAACAATCATATGTCAACAATAATCAGTCAAGATAAAACTTTTTTTATATTGTTGTTTTTATTGAGGAAGTACTCAATATCAATATCTCATAGTTCTCTAATATTAGGCTAACGCTTTTCTTCTGTTCCTAATCCCCTCCAGCCACACAGTTAGTGTATTAACATTCTTACACAACACACAAGCTCTCTCTGTCAATAGGGTGGATAACTGATGCACTATCGGGACCCGATACATCCACTGTCACTTCTCCTTTATACCCTTCACACTGCTGTCTGCAGCTATGTTGTTTCAGTCCAGCAGTAGTTGGATAGTTTTGTGTGTGTGTGTTTAGGACTGCAGTGGAGACCAGTTTGTGATTCAGGGAGAGCTGACGCAGTGTGGACTGACTGAGAGTGAAACCTGCCTCAAGTCTGTTACCTTGGGATTGTCTGGAGGGCTTCATGTGAGTATGATACACACACACACACACACAACACTATTTGACTTTTTTAACTGGAAAAAAAATGATAGCTTCAGTATTTTCATGAGGCAATCCTAGAAGTCGGCATCACACCAAAGGGTGTAATAGACCCGCCTGTCCACCTGAGGGCAGCCTGTCAGTGTTAAATTTTGCCTTGCAGAGATCTGACTATTACTCGCCTGTATTAAAGGTCCCATATCATGCTCATTTTCAGGTGTTTCTAATAGAACATGTTTACATGCTGTAATGTTCAAAAAACACATTATTGTCTGAAATTCTGCGCAGGCCTGGCTCATCTGGTCAATTGGTTTCTATATTTATTTCAATATGTAATTAAATAATCTTGCATTCTTGGAACTAGATTGAGTCCATCACAGTGAAAATCATTTTATATAATGTTATTGTATCATATTTTTTTATGAAGTTGCATGATCATGCAGTACAAGCAGAATCCGTACTGCCAAGTAGGTTGTTCACTTGCAAGGAATTTGCCTTGGTGTTTGGTGCATACAATAAACATGTTAAGAGGAAATCAAAAATACAGGAAAAGTACTGCAAAAAGTCAAGAACATAAATATAGAAATGAAAAATTACAATAAATATATGACATGTAAAAATTCTATGACAAATATACCTGTTCTCTTCTGAATGAGAGAGCTGTAAGCAGGACTGAGCAGCGTTGAACTCACACACCCAGACTGCAAAGATTTCAATACTAACATCTGGTCTCCCTTTTCTATAAAGGTGATCACCATCCATCCTAACGGCAAGGTTTTTATGAACGGCATCTACGCTCAGTTACCCTTCTCTGCTGGTGAGAGACACTCCACTGAACAGTATTCACCTCTGACTTTCTCTCTATCTGACATGTAGAAAGATACACTGTGTAGCCACGTTACAAGCTACAGTATATTTTCCAGTTTAGCTGGATGACCGAGGAGTGGATCAACACTTCATTCCAGTTCCTGTCAGGCCCAAACTATGATATCTGATCTCTTCCTTTACTCGATCAACATTTAAATACGGCCTTAAATTCATCCTCATGTATGATACAGAGTTAGAGCTGGTTTCTATATTCCATAGGCATCTGTAGTTGTTGTCACTGCCCTTGCCTTATTATAGAAATCCTGTTGGCTGGTTGCCGCTGACATTAATTCTGTTGAAAACATAGCGAAGGGTATGGGGTGGTGCATGGGCAAAACCCATGTGAGGAGCTGAGTGGTTCAATTCCTGGCAGCAGTCCTTCAGCCTTGATTGTGAATTCCAGTGAACATAAATACCTGAGGCTGTGGGTGGGAAACAAGTGAGGATGAAGGTCATCGTCGCTGCACTAGCGACACCTACTGGTGGGCCAGGGTGTGGGGAGAGAGAGTGTTAGTGTGTTTTATGTGATGAGTCTCATTGCTGGCTGATAAAAAAGGAGGGGCTTGAGACATCTTGTGTCCAATGTGAGGTCACTTTCTCACCACCATAGCTCAACAGTGATGATGACAAGAAGAAATACAAAAATGTGAAATGAAATTAATAAAGAATAATCAATTCAGAATTAAATGAATTGAGTTCAGTAGCACACTTGATGAGCATCATTTATCAACTTCTACAGAAGCTGATTCCAATAACCGGCATCTGTTTCCACAAAATCCTCTCCAGCAACTTGATTATCTTTACTGCAGATCCAGCATCAGTTCAATCGCCTCTGGCCTGAATAGGATGATATATTTCAGTGATATGCTTTAACTGTGAAATGTTTTTCTGACTAGCCCAGGGGTCAACAACCTGCAGCTCCAGAGCCACACTCTTTAGCCCCTCTCCAGTGGCTCCCTGTGGATTTTCATTTTTATTTATCATTTTTGTAGGTCTAAGGTACGACGGTACAACGGAGTATTAGGGCCACATTGAGGGA
>CAKAKR010062828.1:0-37497 GCA_916700685.1 Adelosebastes latens
ATGGGCCAAAAGCAAACACGTATTGTATAGTATTGTATTGTATTATTTAGATGCAGGGTACCCATAAAACCCATTTTCATTCCTACCTTGAGGTTTTTTCTTATCAGTTCTTTCCTCATCAATACCTTGAGGTCAGAGGTCAAGGGACCCCTTCGAAAGTCAAATTTGAACCTAACTTTGGAGCGTTATTTAGCCCCCTTCCCGACAACTTAGCATGGCATGAATGGTACCAATTGATTCCTTAGGTTTTTTTAGTTTCATATGATACTGGTATCTTCATTCTTGTTTCCATCTTCTAGCTCTATCAGAGCCTGCTACAGCCTCCGAAAGACAGTAAAGTTGGTGGTCTTTTAATTAAAAAAAACTAATAACAGAAAATCGCTAGAAACATCTGGTTCGCCAAATCAAACCGTATGGTGGGCTAACATTGTTCCACGGGCCCCTCTTTGGGCAGCCCTGTCCTCGAGGATGATCCATACTAATTTTGGTATCTTTCTGACCTTTCGTTTAGCGCTGGCATCGAGTGTTAACTGACTAGGTATCTTGACCAATGGCCGAATTTCCAGTAAATTTGCGGCGGATATTCATAGTCCACAGAGGATGATTCATTAGGATTTTGGTGACGTACTGACCTTTCTTAGACCGCTATCAGGACCAACTTTCCACTTATACACAAGAAATCTAATGGACATATTGCTATGAAATCTAATGGGCACTTCCATGCTTTTCTTTTCCATTTTCTCACATCAAACCCTCAACTTTGTAGACAAACTAATGGCTGCATTATGGCTTATAGCAATAGACTTTCAGAACATGCTGTACTGCTAAATGTTTATTGTGTTTCCAGACAAAAACAATTTATTCTGTGCTATTTTTTACTGCTCTGTGATAGGAAGTAATTGTCCCTGACATATTTATTTTATGTTTAAATGCATTTGATTGTGCACAAGCTAATACATCTAGTATGTCTATCCAAAAACCCGAATCCCAAAGATATTTGTTTTTCAGTGCCATAAAGCAGGAAATTAGCAAATTCTCACGTTTGAGAAGCGGTCAATCAACTAATCAATTAATTAACTATTCATTCCAGCACTAAATCAGTTGGGCTTAACTCCATTTAATAGACATTAATAGACTAAATGAATAGCGCTTTATCAGCCTTGTGAAAGAAATGTACAGCAGAGGTAGTGAGTGTAGACGTCAGCACCCAGACCCCCACATTCCCCCACCAGGGCTCAACTGGAAGTCCTCCCACACCTCCACAGCAGGCAGCATCTGTTGGGAGGAGATCCCCAGCTGCTCTCTGTACTGGTTTTTCCAACACATGGCTGGTCCCCACTGGCAGTTCCCTGAATATGGCCAATTGTCTGTGAAAGCAGTCCATCGATAATGGATATCTGCCACCCCGCCACTGACATGCACAGATTACTGAGCTGACGGAACAATCAACAGGGCCAAAAGATGTAGGCTTATTTATCTGTCCCTGGATACAGCTGTTTGAGCCCATTGTGCACTCTGATTATTCAAAGATTTCAAATGCAAAACAGGCGTGTCGTCTTTGTCTTGTGTACCTGCAGTTTATTCCCTTCAGCATAGTTTTAGAACAGAAATTGTCAAGATTTTCAATCCCATTTTAGGATATTTAGGATAAATGCGAAATATTGTTATCATGTTAAAGATGTACACATGATAATATTGTGTAATCAGTGTTAAGCGCTGTTGCCTCACAGCAAGAAGGTCCCGGGTTTGTCCACTTGGATTCAAGGATGAACTGATTTCGGAGGTCAAAGGTCAAGGTCGCTGTGATCTCATGTCCGTCCAATTCTCGTGAACGTGATATCTCAGGAACACCTTGAGGGAATTTCTTCAAATTTGGTACAAATGTCCACTTGGACTCAAGGATGACCTGATTAGATTTTGGTGGTCAAAGGTCAAGGTCACTGTGACCTCAAAAAACATGTTTTTGGTCATAAATCAAGAATTATACACATTTGTGTGACAATTTCACACAAGCTAAATTAATGACATTTTAGACCAATATGGATGTAAACTGCAACTTGACTGGTTGGCAGAGGCATACAATCGAGAGGCGGTTATTCTAGTTCTTTCAAATTTTCTATAGACATCACAATAATGACGTTATCGCAAATTCTTTTGGCCGCTATAATCATGTAATGAAAATCTATCATTGTGACAGCTCTAATACCAAACAAAGATTGTTAGATATTTTTCTTCCAGGAACCCCTGGAATCTCAGGGACACCTGGAGCTTACTGAGAGAACTAGCATAAAATAGATTACTGTTTCTCATTCATTCATACAAACATGGCCTTTCTTTTCATTTCCATCCCCTCTACTGTAGATCCGAGTGACTGCCGGTGAGTGTGGAGGAAGCATTTGAAGAGACATTGCAGCAGGCATCATTGAGTTAAAGGTTAGTCTCTGTTCCTTTCAGCCAGTCGATACACTAAACATCTATTTAAACTGAAATGCCATATGTCTACAGTGGCAGGGCTCCCACTCAGTGTCACTGTCAACCTGAACACATTCAAGGATTCGTTCTTGTTTGTATGTTTTGAACAACAACTTTTATTTTCCATTTATTTATGCTATGTTTATATTTATCTTTCATTTTCCTACTATGTTGCTTTCCATGTCACGCTAGTTTCCCCCATGGTGATCATTTCAGATCCATTTAAAGATATTTTATTGTTTTGTTATTGCACTGGGCTGGTGGCTATTATGTTGTTCACATTTTCTATTTCATTGAGAGTTTTAATGGACCACAAAATGTATTAGTGCCCTGGCGAAATATCAGTCTTTTCCTTTGGGCCTTCAACACTTTTGGTATAAACAAAACCACTCGAAATCTTTTTTGAGTGCACTTCTAAATGCAAAGTAACTAAAATGACAGCTTTGAGCTGCGTTAGAATATTATATTTTACATTATAAGGATATATTCTTCAGATGAGTATGGAAGATGATGTGTCATAACCTTTTATGCAGCATCCACTTGGATCAAAATGTAACCACATGTGTTTGTGAAAAAAGTTATTTGCTCTGTGTGGAATTACTGAAGCTGCTTAGTTGCATATTTTGCCGGTTTGATTAAAGCTTATTTGACTGGAACATCCTCAGCCCAGACCCAAAGTGTACAGAAAGAGGCTGACGCTGTGAATATATGAATAGGAAATTAGCAAGTCTGCTTTGACCCTGGAGGACAACAGTGCTGCTGCCTGGTGGACCAATTCATGGATGTGCCCACTGTTTAGATGCAGCGAGCTGTCAGTTATGCAGATTGTTCTCTGACAAGAAACATAGTTAAATTACTTACGGGTCCAATACATACGGGTTGAATAATGTTTTATTGATTTTTACTTTATCTCAGAGGGGAGTAGAATCACAAGCTGACTGTACTCTACATCCACCTGTCATCGTACGAGTCGTGTTATCAGGAGAGAAAGAAAAACAAGATGAATCATTTGTCGTCTGGGAATCTGATGGCAACTGTTTCTCATGCTGAATACTAAGTACGGAGGAAGACTTGGAGCTTTGTTGTTTCATATCAGCACATGCCCACATTAATATTGATATGGAAATGTGTTGAAGTCACATTTAGAGTGTTGGAACCAAAAGTCCTCTTCATTATGAAGTTGTAAATTTACGAGAAGAAACTTGATCATTCTCTGAGATTAAAGTGGCAAATTTACGAGAAATAGAACAAATTTGCAAGATTATGAAGTTGTAAATTTACGAGAAAAAAACTCAGATATTCTCTGAGATTAGAGTGGCAAATTTACGAGAAAAAGCGCAAAACCATGATAATGAAAAATAGGATTTTTTTGTTGAAGAACCACATTGCTTCACTTTGTAAGGTTGGTTCAACCTCATCACACCACATATGCCGCCTTTGAGTAACGTGAGTCACCGATAGGCCCTAAAACGCCGTCGTAGACCAGAGTTATCAGAGTTCACATTTTCCAGTGTGGCAAAGCTGAGACTATTCATGCTGACTTTGGCATATGGATTTTGACATCACCTGGTTGTTTCATTTGTATTTTATCGAGGATTCAATCCTGTACAGTGCTCCCTGCTGTCACACTCCATCCTCTCACTCCACACTTCTATGTTAAAGTCCGTATTCAACCGCCAATGCTGGTTCAGGCAGGGTTCAGTGGCTATTTACTGAGGCATTGTGAGTGATTCTGGCCTTGTTAAATCCTATTTTGTTTTGTGAGCGCGGAGCTCAGCCTCCTCCAGGCCTGTGAAGGTGGAGGACGAAGCCGGCGTGCCGACCGGGGACCCAAAGAGCAGTCCAATTTTTCATCCTTATTGCCCGTGACATATCCAAAGTGGCAGAGTGCCGTCCACGGAGAGACAGGGGAAGTGAGAGAGGGAGAAAAAGTGAGAGGCGTGCAGCTCAGATGGACTGGGAGGAGTGTCTCTCCACTTCCTCCTTCTGTAGTCCTGAGCAGGGTCCCAATTTTCTTTGCTTAAACAATGCAATTCACCAGCGTTCACCAGGGCAGACGAGGTTAAGCTATAGAGTCCCAGGATTCCTGTCTCTCTGCTCCACCTTCAGGCTTGTTAGTTTAGTCAGAGAATAAATGCAGGTTTGAAGCTTACAAACAGAGAATAAATAGTCTATTAAGCCCCTTTCCCACCGGACAAACACCCACTAACATCTGGCTTTTGTCTTCAGTGGGAAAGGTTACAATCGGGATTCCTTCCCGGGACAAATGACTCTGCAGTAGTCACGGGAATTTATTGGCAGTGATGGAAAACATGACAACCAGTTGGACACACTAATATTTGCCCCTTTTCTGGTGTTTTGCTATGTGACGCATGTTGAAGTGACTATATAATAAATAAAATCAACAGGAATTAAGACAAGTATTATAATTTATTAAAGTACAAAACACAGAATTAATACGCTCTTTTCCACCAGACTCCAGTCAGACAACAGTCATTTTACCTCACTGATCATCGTAAAACACACTTAACACACTCAAACTGGACAGAAACAAAATAAAAACTCATCAAAACCGTCTTTGTTAGTCTTTCCACTGTTATGGTATGATATAAAAAAAAAAGTAAACCACCGTAACATTTTTCAGTTTACAGTTTAGGGCTGTGTATTGGCAAGAATCTGGCGATACGATATGATCATGATACTGGGGTAACGATTCAGTATATTATGATACCGTAAGCAAGACGATATATTGTGATTTTTTAAATTTAATTTTAGGAAAACTGTCATAGAATAAAGAACACATCAGAAGTAAATCTGTCATTTTAATCACATATGAATCATTTGTCTGTACACTATGTGGATTTTGTCTTTCAAATAATTCCAGTGCAAATTGTATTTTGATTAAGACAGATTGGTGTTGATACAAATTTTGTGCCAAACAAGTGTCATAATTTTATCTTGATTTTAGCTTTTGGTGTGATTACTTCTTCTTCTTCTTCTCTCTTGATTTCATGCCCTAGTTCACATCCCGTGTTCCTATATAACAATAGACCTAAAAAAAGTCTTTTGTTTCCTCATGAAAGGAGAAATCAAGGCTTTTCATTTCAAATCACTAAAGAGTGTATTTTCTTGCAGTGCTTCTGAATGAATTAAACAAGGCTGTGAGATCTGTTGTAGCAGTGTAGTGATGGAGGGCCGTGAAGGGCACTGTCAAGGTGACTTCTGGGGGTGGGATCCTTCGTAGAGGGGTGTGACACCAGGGAGCCTACGTGACTGGGAAATCTTCATGACAAAGATCCCCTCCCTCCCTCTTTTGCTTTCGTTCTCACGATTGAGATTAAGATCTCTTGTCGTAATTATTGCTCTGTGAGGCGGCCTAATTCTGCCAAGTCGATAGCATCACCCCCGTCAGGTGGCGTAGAAGGTATCTGGCAGCAGCTTTTCATGTCCTCTACATGTTCCAGTGGGCTGCAGCGGAAGCTAATGGCGACGTCATGTGATACATGTCTGTTGATCGACTATGCTTCTGGAGGGCTGCCAATCCACTTCCATTCGCTCCCCTCCAGTAATCGCAGGAAGTGGAAAAGATGATGAAAAGAGACACACACAAAAAATGAAAGGTCTGGGATTTTTAACACCTGATGTACAATAAGGGCATCAATCATCCTCCGGAGTCCCAAGAAGCATATGGCTGGCCGCCTTTCCCCCCACACACACAGGTGCTTGACAGATAGAGTCAATTCCACCCTAATGAGCAATATGTGCTGCCATGTACTGTACTATCTGTTAGACACCGATCTAACCAGACTGCCTTCATCAGCACGCAGACAGAGCACACATCCACCCAAATAACTCATCTCAGTATTAATTTCTTAAAAGAAAAAGTTCCTCAAAAAGAGTTGAATATGAGAGATTATATCAAAAAGCTATAGCTGAAAAATGCAGTCTGGCTGTGAGGATTTGCTGCTTTTCTTGGCACTTTAACTCCTCTTATTTACAATTTACAAGCAGTACAGTATATAATCATTTAATAAATGGTTTATAACAACACTCCATTGTACTTGTAAAAACAGATAAAAGATGTAACTCCTCCTGTGGTGTATAAATGGTTAAATAAAGTAAGTAGTAAGTAACTGAATTATTTAAAAAACTACAATCTGTTGCCTTCACTTGGCAGTAAAGTAGGATCACTACTTTGGTAGACTGCCCTGAGGTTCACGAACACAACTGTGGGTGTTCAGATAAGGGAAACATTGCCTTCATCGTAAAGCTTGGATGATTAAAAGGAAATAAAAGAGACAGAATAGCAGAATTCAAAGAAGTCAATTAATTTCCTTTAATTGTAGAGAAATGGCAGGACATTAATTAATTACATGTTTATATATTGTGTTTCAGTGAGGCTACAAACCCTGGCTAAGAATGTATAGGTCTGTGTTTGAGCATGATGTGATTTGGTCGAGTGTGTGTAGGTGAGTCCACGTTCACATGTCAGTGTGCATTTGTGTTTGCACGGATGCTTGTGCAGAATGTAGGTAGGGTTGTGATGTTATCTTCCTGCAGCAGCTTATAGATCTATTAGACTCACAGTGATGTAGCTTAATGACTGTCACACTGCACAAGTTGAGAAATGAATGAATTTAAAGTAATAAACCATCAAGATGCATTTGCGTATTTCAGTGGCTTCTATGTAAGTATCATAGATAGGAACTCTATGACTTTACATGTGCAGTGAATGTGAGAGTGCATGGGAGTTGTTGTTGTTGGCGTGTTCATATGTCAGTTTGAGCAGAAGAGCGAGTGCTGTTCAATGGTGGATCGTGACTTTCCTGCCTGTGTGGGAGCTGCTGCTACTCCCACGCATCTCTGTCTCTCTGTCTCTGTCTCTTATTTCTCTCTCTCTACAAATCCACTGGTCTTTAACCTCAGCTCATTTCTTCACTTAACCACAAATCTACTCTGAGTCACAACTCCCATCCATAAAAGCAACGTGTGATTGATCGCTGATGGAAGTTCAAGCTCATTACCGTCATGCGCTCAACCGTAAATCACACCACTTAACAACTGTAGTGCTTTTCTATAGGGTTGACTTATATTCATGCTAACAACGTGCTGTAGCATAATGTGTGTCTCTACCAAAATGGCCCCGGTTGAATAATAAAAAATATTATAAATATGCATACTATTATAACTAATTTACTTACTTACTTATTTATTAATTAAACTTTTTTGGCCCGGCCACTTCCCAGAGGAGCATAAAGTGAGCGATGGACATAAATGGAAGTTAGAAAAATCCAGCACACAGATTTTGAGAGTGATCTCAACTACAACTACATTAAATTCAGTTTATGTCGTGCTACTAGCACTACTAGTTACTGGCCGACAGACAGTTGTTTGGGAACAGAGACATTAATACATCCACCAGGGTACAGGCTTACAGCATACAGCCCATGGGTGTATTATAAGATATAAAAGTGATGAATTACAGTCAATATTTCCATTATTACAGCCGCATACAGCTAGCAGGAAGCTGGCAGAACCGGATATGTCATATGAGTGTGAAGGGCGGTGCAGTCCCGTGGGTCTGATGCATGTTCATTATGCCGAGGAAAATAACTTTGGATTTGAACTTTTAAGACATAACAATTTAAATGAGATTTATTTAAGTAAAATATCCTCTGATTTACCGACGTCTCTTTATACATCCATGGCTATGGACTCATTGACGTTTTCAGTCCAAAATGGCCATCTAGCAGCTGTTGTCAAAAAAGCACCAGAGTTTCGTGTCTTTGCTTCTATACTCTTAAAGCTCCCATTATTCGGTTAATGGTTAGTTATTTACATCCCTAGTGATATGAATCACACAAAGTACACAATGTGTTTTCTGATAATGCCGTGTGACTTAAATCAAACAGAAAAAAATCACATATTTTGCATTGAACCTGATGCATAATACACGTGATACCCTCTAGGGTTTTCAGTTTATATGCTAAAAATGCAATCCTTGTGATGAGCAGACGGCACAAAAGGCGATGCTTTTCCGACGACAATGCAAAACAAATTCGGCATATTGTGAAATTCCACTCTCGCTGACCTTGGGAGGCTCTGTGTGGCTGGCCAGTAACGGGGTTGCTAAGGTAATTCAATTACCAGACCCTCCACGGGCAAGGGTAATTACTGCTCTCTAAATCCCCACTAATCCTCCTTCTGAGTCCCTTACACAGAATCGGCCCGGGGCGCTCTAACAGGCAGCGCTGACTCCTCCATCCCGTCCCAAACAGGAGCACTCCCAAAAACTGTTCCTGTCTGCACAAAGATGCTCCTCTGTGGCTCGATTCGTGTACTCTCCATACTGTACTGCGTGTGCTTCGGTGTCTCTTTCAGTGCAAAGGGCTCCAGTCATCCGTCCAAATGAATTCCTCTCACGTTGCTCTCCCTTCCTCATGTGTGTGAGTCAAGGGGAAGCTCGGGTCAGAAAGGCCACTCATCTCTCCATAAGAATGTCGTAATTATCACTGCTGGGATGAATAAGATGTGACCTCTGTGAGCAGCAGTGCCTAGTGACTGGAGATAGAAGAGGAGGAGAAGAGATAGAGGCTGATGAGCTGAGTTATCAACGTACTGTCTGCTGGGTTCATGTTTAGATGAAAATAATAAACAGATAAACAGATGTGCTACTGATGTAACCACGGCCGTGTCCCATGCTTTGTAAAGGTCCAAATACTTACTAAAAATTACTACACATAATGTGAAAGGTGTCACGTTTTTAGCATCTTTCAACTAATTGTTTCGGTTTTACACCGTGACGTCACCCAATGTTTTGTGGACTACGGTTTTGAAGCCTCAAGATCAGCATTTTGGCGGTCGCCATCTTCTTTTTTTTGGAACCAGAAGAGGCATGAGAGGGTGGAGCTAAGTACAACCGAACGCTGAATAAAACATTTTTTTGGCGACCAAAATGTTACAGTTAACTTTCATGAACTGAAAACACACTGTGAAAGGGTTAAAGTTGTTAGACAACAACACAGACAAGTAGATGTAATCTAAAAAAATAAAAATAATAAAACGGAGCCGGGGGAGGGGGTGATATTTAGAGAAAAAAACTCAGAATTTTCAGAGATTTAAGTCGTAAATTTTCGAGAAAAAAACTCGGATATTGTCTGAGATTACAATCAGACTTCTTTTTGCAAACAGAGGAGTCGCCCCCTGCTGGTTCTTAGAAAGAATGCAAGTTTAAGGCACTTCAAAAGCTGCAAAAAAGCTCTTAAAACTACGCTACCAGCCCAACATCAACCGGCAAACAGACAAAGTTATTGATTAGCGAGTGAACATAGTGGAGCATTTAACAGCGAAAGAGACAGACATTTGCCTCAGGAGTTGGTAGAAACCAAAACAGAGCTAAAGGGGGAGCAAATATTGAATTAACATCCGTCAGTAGGCCGGAAACAAGACTCCAAATTAAATGAACGTTGTCCCATGTCTGCTAACACGTTCACCTTATCTATTTCAGGTTTGCCCTGTTTTTGTTAGTCAAACTTATGTTATCATCGCAAGGTTGCAGGTTATTCTGAAAAAGCTACTTGTTGTGCATTCAAAGATGCTCCAAGATCTGAGACTTGAGAGATTTTAGCATCCTTGTTCATGCAAGAAATAGCCAAACGTACATTTTGAGTTGAGATTAATTTTCCAATAACAAGATGCAATGATTTTTAACAGTTGCTCTAAATATCTGCTATCAGAGTGTCATTTAACACACCAGCAAGATGTTCCAAGGCATCAAATGCACACCATGATAATATAACTCGACAAGATAATAATAATATAAGTTCTGAAATAAATTATGAATGAAAATACATGGAGAAAAAAAGCAGTTTGGAAGTTTGGAAATCAATCAAAAACACTATCCTGATGATATGCTGATTGTAGCTGATTGACTAAAACTTTCAAAACCACACTTATGGCAAATTAAGTAACATTATAACCCGCTGGAGTTGTTTACAGTTTAAAAATTGCAAAATTTGGGGAGAACAAGCAGCTCCTCTGTCTTCCTCTGCCCCTCTTGTGACCCCAGATGCCAGCCAAACATCTGTGTGACATCAGTGGCATTGGCAAGCGTTGGTGACCCTAGCAGGTGTTTAACTGTTTGTACTGTATGCATGTGTGTGCATGTTTGTATACAGTATCTGCAGCGTGCATGTGAGCGAGAGAAGCCGGCTGGTGGTGAAAGGAGCACCTGTGTGTATTGAAAAGAGTTCTCTGAATAGCTCCATGTTTGAAGAGCCACTTATCCGCCGATAAAGCTGTAAGTGATTCGTGGCAGCTTCCTGCCTGCAGCAGAGAGAGAGGGGGAGACTAAATGAGAGCATCAGCTGTAATTAGGGCTACTTTCCTCCATTTGGAAGTGCATGTCTCTGTCTTAGAAAGAATTAGCACTCGATAGCCTGGGTGGGCCAAAGCAATACAAACTTGAATGCAAAAAGTATGATTTTACAACCCGATACCCCAAAAAAGGGCAACAACATATCTGCGGGGATTGATATGGAGGTTGACCAGGGGTGCTAATTTTGTATATCAAAGTGCTGCCAAGTGTGCCGCGTGCAGAGGGAGTGGTGGGAGTATTTCGGTGTCATGTGCACCAGGGCTACACATGAAAAGGAACTTGAAAGAATCTTCATACAGTATCAGTGGGCCATCTTTAGCCTCAGGTTGAAAACTACCACTCGATAACCCATGCTAGCACTAACTTACCAACCAAGTTTGGATTCACTCATGCAAGAACATTTCCGTATTGTTGTCTTAACTTTCTCTTCCTTTTTTTTTTTTCTTATGGTGGGCTCGTACGAGTGTTCCACGTCAGATTCAGCAAACGCCCCTAACGTCAGATAACTGTGTAAATGTCCTGCGTAAACACGATGAACGCAAATGAGTTCCATGAGAATTGGAAATTAGCATAATTAACGCCTCAGAAGGCTACGCGTCCTGCCCCATTCATCTGTCTCTGCTAATATATCAGCTTGCTGTCTGAAGACACGCACTCTTCCAAGAGCCTGATGCGCCTGGTTACGCTTCCCGTTGACCTTATTACATACAGAGACAAATTAACCTACAATCAGTGCATAGTTTCAGTTGTTTTGCAGCTTGAGATGTTCATATATTATTGTATTGTAGTGTTATACAATAGCATCAATGGCCAATTTAAATGAATGATGATATCATTAGGCTATATGAATACATTTAGAATTCTATTATAATTGGAATAGAGTCAAGCAGGATAATGTAATCATGATTAGGAGGTGTAATTTATATAGGATTTTTAAACTCAAAATTGCTTCAAAGTGATGAAACATACAATGAAAAACGTAGGTATCTCATTCCACGTACCTAAGAAAAAATTCTAAATATAAGAAAAATTGGTGAATGTGGCAAGTTCTCATCAATCACTTGTATAAGCCACTTTGCACTTAAGCGAGGGGTTCTTGCATGAGGCCCATTGTACGTTTGGAGAAAAGTGCAGCCCAGCGTTCCAAGGAAATACAGCCATTTCTGCACCAAATGGGTGTGCAGTGCATTTGACTTTCATGCAGGAGCCTGGAGTTTGCGTCTATCACAGTGTTTTATTTGCCATAAACACAATCTTATCCAGAAATTATTTGCGCAGATATTGTAAGAAGCTAGATTTTTTCAAATGTTGACATTGGTGGTTTCTCGAGATACTGCGGTGCATTAGGCTTGAGAGGATTAGGTTCTGCCTGAGAGCTTCCCATAACCTTCCATAAAACCTGGCAACCCCTTTTTAAAATGTATTTTACTTAACTTTATCTTATACTGATGTGGGTGGGATCTACTGAAACGGGTGGTAGCAGGCTGTAGTGAGGTTTGCAGTAGATAACCACAAAACACTGTTATCACTACTGCCAGTTATGTATGTTATTCATTTTTGTGCAAAAATCAATAAAGAGATTTGGAAAAAAATATCGGCAGTGGACATAACCATAACCATTGGCTTTGAACCTTTGAACGTTTTTATCAGAATTGTTACAATATTGACATTTTATATTAATTTAGCAGACATACAGGAACGTCAATATTGTTTTTTTTCAGAATCGTCCAATACTGACATTCTTATCTGTCTGCTAAATTAATGTAATATAATGTCTAACACTTATGACCAATCACATCACCTCATTTAATTCCCTTTAAAAGCAACATACTGACATTGTGGAGAGTCCATTTTCCTATAAGGAAACCGATATGGAGAGTAGTAAGTGCAAAATATGCTGCCAAGGACAGATAATGTTTCTTTTAAAGATTGGATTCACGTTTGCAGACATGTTGAAAGTCCAGCGGTCACCTTGTTTTCCATGCGTGATGCAGGTGCGCGATTTTATCAGGAAAACGTCCCTTTGCACACAGATACAGTAATATAAAAACGCACCCACGACTTCATTACCTCCCCTGATATTGAGCAACGTAAAGGACAGCGGTTTGGAGCTATCACAAATAACAGCACATGACATAAACACATTGGATTTACATTGTTGCCCACATATAATACAATTTGAGTGTAATAAAATGTGTGTATCATTTGCAGTTAGTTAGTTAAATGAGTTAAAAAAGCTTCACTTCCTCTCTGTTGGTGGTTGAATAAGCCCAGTTATTTGCAGTGTCCAAAGGTGACCATTCAAATGCTCCTGACATTTCGGGAAATTGTCCTTTTTGTTCGCCCATCTGTCTTTTTTTTCACCGCCTTTTTTCTTCTAAATGCCATTTCGCCCTTTTCATTCCTCTTTCACCCTGTCGATCCCTCTTCCTCCTTTTTCCTTTCTTGTACCATCTAGGTTCACCACTGGCTGGCTCGGGGTTTGAAAGATTAGTGCTTTTTTTAGCTTTTCTGTTCATACTGTATGCCTCGTCCGTTTCTTTTGAAAGTTAGTGTTGCAAGCAGAGGAATAATGTATGTTTAGATACTGTACTTAGAATGGGTTGACTTATGTGAAAATGACAAAAAAAAGGTTTTCAGGACTTAATGCTGATGCACCGTTTTAAAACTGCTTTTTTCATTATGTTCAGTGTCATCGCTCCTTTCTCAATCAATGGCTAATTTGACGTTTTTTCTGCATTTTTGCGTTGATGAAGTTTGAGTTTTGTTGGTGGCACCCTTTACTCTGAAGGCCTTTACACACTGGCAGAGTTTTTTTATGTGATTAATTCGCACATCAAAATATTTTTGTTGTTTTTGTCATGAGTACTCTCACACAGAACGTGAATATTACGCAGCGAAAAAGCGACACTCTTTTTCCAGAGCGAGGTTGATTTTTCGGAGCTTTCACACCGCGAATAAAGCCAGGAAGAGTTGCACTTATATTTATGAAACAACAACACGGACGCTCCGTAGTCTGAACCAGGACGGCAAATTGTATTACTTCTTTCAACCTTGACAAAGGCAGTGCAGACCAGACCGACTTCTACTGTTCTTACCTTTCACAATAAAAGCCCTAGACATATAATATTCGCTGGTTAGTATTTTGCATTTTCGTATATTTTACTTTATACTTTCATAACGCCCCTGGTGTATAAATGCCCAGACACACCAACCTGACATCAAAGAAGTAGCGGCGATGAAGGCCGACTGTTGCGTCGCCTCACGTCGCCTGTGTCTAGGCCGACAAGTTGCACTAGAATACATCGCAAAGACTACAGCCAACGGCCAACTACCACGTACGTTCTGCACCTGCGTGAGATGAAATAACTCTCCACACCAGCAGGTCGCGGTAGTCTGTATTCGTCATTCAAAAAGGGAAACCGGAAGCGGATATACAAGCCGTTGTTATGATACATACATCAAACAATGCAGCGTTTGCCGACCCTTTTCACACCCCTCTCACTCACCACTTAGCTTTATTCCAGATGGCCATATCGTTGTGAAAATATCCGAGTATTGGACCGATCAGATAAGAAATGATGAAAAATTAAAAGAGCCTTCTGTGTGACTTCACTCTTGCTTTCCTTACTTCCGTTTCTCTTCTCGTGCACTGATTCGTTGAAGCTGAACGGCCAATCAGAGTGAATTCTCTCACCGATTCAACATGCTGAGTCGTCTGGAAAAACCTCCGACACAGGCAGGCTAGAGCCGACGTTGCGGGACACACCTCAAAAACTAGGCCGACAGACGCTCACCGAGGGCTGGCTGTCGGCTTGGTGTGTCAGCGCCTTAAAGGCCTTTACTCTTTGCTTTTTCAGGCACAATTTATATCATTGCTAAAGCAAACTTCCCAGCTCTTCCATTTATCACAGATAAACTGCCAACCCCAGTATCTAGCATGTATTCGCCAAGATACTTTATCACAGATAAAGTGAGAATTTATTGGATTCTGAATACAAGATGCACCATCACTCTCAAGGTTTCCATTTTATTGAAGAAATATACTTTCCAGCAGAAAATAGGATGTTATACACAGTATAAATCTTCCTCTTCCAGTCCTTGAATGTAGTTGTTTTAACATAAACAGATAAGTGCTGCACCTTTAGAGCTCAGTGACGTCCACAGAGGGCAGTAATCTGCACCCAGAGACCCAGTTCAGTCATTAGCGATTTATAGCTGCCTACATTTCTCCTGTTAAGGGAGCCATTAATCTCAGAAACAACTCATACTGTATACAGAGTGTTTACTCTCTCGGAGAAATTGTACGGCCAAAACTATTATCTATCTTCCTGCCAGTTTGCAAGGGAGATAAGCTCAGAGGTGTTGGAGGTGTGCAATTTTCAGCCGCTAGCTGTGATAGCGCTGGGATGTGTGTTTAGCCAACTTTGTTTGGGATGGGCAAATGATATTCTCCATAGCAGGGTGGCCCGCTCCGCTCAGCATGGTCACACTGTTTTCCCTGCTCATTAGGGCTGAACCATAACACCGCTGGGCCACAAATGTGCACCGACCACATCACCTCACCCAGCAATCGATCCCCTCGCGGCCACACAACACAAGACACACACATAGCACACACAGAGAGCCTTATGTGCAGAGGAGCAAGCTGTGCAGTGTCCAGGCAGGGTGTCGGTTGGTTAATCATTAACACAGACTCCCTGTTTGCTTTGCCTCTGTCCCGGCTAAATGTCTGTTAGCTTTTATGCATGTGTGTGTAGTCAACAGTGTGCTATCAGCCTGTGCGCTTTATTTACACACTGGGTCTCTCCATAGACAAGACACATGTGCACATACAGTACACACACATTTGACATCTGTTCACGCCCGCTTAGTTACAGTTAGCTGCAGACTTCCTGTTCTCAAGCAGCTCACAAATGAGCGTAGAAGAGAGATGTGTTTGTAGAGTAGAAAACGGCCTCATAATTAATCCGTAGACAAAACAAGCAAACTCTTGGAAGGTAAATCCAAGGTTTTCCTGAGGAGAGGATTGACTGGAAGCGAGACGACCCGTCGAGGAAATGAGCGCATGGCTGGAAGGGCAGACAGGAAGCACAAAGAGGACAAACATAACCAGCAGGGTGCTGCAGACTCATAGATTCCAATTTAAAAGCAAAAAAACTTGTTTTTTTTGTTAGTTTTTCATAATGGTCAAGGTTTAATGTTACAGGCTGCGTACGTCTCAGGTTTCAAATATCATGTTGGATGTGAGTCTTAAGTAAAACCTTGCAACTCTGCCTCCTCACTTATTGTAAGTCTCTGGCGAAAATGTAGCTTCACCCCATAACAAACCAGATAAATTATGTGCATCTACCATGCCACAAGATAGAGTGCTGGTTGTGGCACAAATAACATAACACGATAATGACCAAAGCACAAATACTGTGCAGGTACTAATCTGAATTCAGGCCCATGTGAATGCTTGAGTGTTTTCTTTTTTCAGTTTTCATCTGTAATGAGGATTTTATCACAAACTTAGTTATTAAAAAGTCTAAATCCAGAGGCTGAAATAGATTTCATTTACAAGATAAATATAAGTAAGTGAAGAGAAGCTAATTTACTCAACATTATTTGTACTGTACATTTATGAATCTAAGATACAAGGAGGAGCATACAGGGGGAAATTAAAAAAAGATTGCAATTGTCAATGTCAAGACCATCACCAGTATTGATTTTGGTAATAATGATATACTGCAATACAGATAAATAACTGAACTACACCACAATAAAGACACAAAACGTGGTAGTGCAAATAAATACATAGGTTACTCTCAATTAACTCATGTACAACAACTGTTATTTTCCAATCACTATTAATTAAATCTCATAGTTTGTGAGCGTGTGATTGGCCTTAAAGAACCAGTGTGTAACATTTAGGGGGATCTATTGGCAGAAATGTAATATAATATTAATAAGTATGTTTTCTTTTATGTATAATCACCTGATAATAAGAATCTGATTGGACAAGCTCTGACCAATAGCAATAGACCAAACTACTTCTGCCTTTCATGCCAGTAAAGCACCATTAAAACATCCTCACCTCCATCAAGTCTGTTGCCGTTGGCCTCACTGTGTCCACTCGAGTGGTCAAACGAGACTCGACTGCTTGGCAGATTTGTGCTGCCGGTCCACCTCTGCCTTTGCATCTGCTGCCCCCTCCCTGGGAGATCCGAGCGCCACATCTGGTCGGGGCTGGGAGTCGGATGGGACGCCAGGCAAGCTCCTCGAGGCGGTGCATTAGCATACACTTACTCTGGGAATGCCCTTGACTAGCTGTCTGAAGAATGGGACGTGAGCGGCATGGAATACACCAGCGGGACCTGAGGAGAGACGGGGGATAGGTAGAGTGAGACAGAAAGATGGGGAGGGGAGAAGTGTGAATGAGTGGCGGTTACGGCGTTAAAAAAGGACGCTAATCATATACAGTATGAATGCCTCATTAGCATTATCCATCAATCACACCATCTGATGTTATTAGGACAACGCGCTTTGTGTTCCAAGAGAAAATATCGTCTGAAATGCTGCACAAAACCAGAATAAGTTCAAGGGTCAAGGTTGAGGAAAACTTTATTATCCCCTATAGGGGCAATTTGTTGTACAGTCAGCAGTACCACACAGTCATCAAACAAATACAATAAACACAATAAACAGCCTATTAAAGGCAATAAATACAAAAGCTTACAACATTACAGGGCATTGTTTAGGAAACCAATGGCAGTCGGAAGAAAAGAATTTCTGAGCCTATTGGTCCTAACTTTAGGCAAACTGTATCTGCGGCCTGATGGGAGCAACCTGAACTCAATAGACAGGGGATGGCTAGGATCAGCTAGGACTGACTGAACCTTCTTCAAGGTCCTACTTTGGAATAGAGGAGTCAAGTCATTCAGGGTGGTGCCTGCATTTTTGCTGCACACTTTGACTATACCCTGCAACCTGTTCCTGTTTTTGAGGGTAAGCAAACCCATACCAGCTGATAAAAGAGAACGTCAAGACATGGATGGATGTGTGGAAATGCACGTCTAATAGTACCTTCAATTGATATTTGTTTTCACGGAGCAGAGGGTGCGAGTGGGTGGGGGAAATGTCACAAAATAGTGAGCTGAGAGAGAGAGGGGATGTGTGCTTTTTGTCTGACAGAAGAAGAGCAAGCGAGGGAGAGGGAGAGAGAGAGAGAGAGAAGTTGGGGGAGGGGGCTGGAGTAGGTGGGCGGGAAGAGAGGAGGCGAGTGTTACTGACAGACAGAGAGAGAAAGAGAGAGAGAGAGGGGAAAGGAATAGCGAGCTGCTCGCTTGCCGGAGCTGTTGACTGGGTGTTCGAGTGTGCGATCGAGAGTGCTTCTTGAGCCGTTGTGTGAGAAAAAAGGGGACATTGCTTTGCTTTTTGAGCCTTTTTTCTTTTTTCTTTCTTCTCAAAGTGCCACATCGAGCTCCCTCGGCGAACGCAGAACTTGTCTGAACCCCTTTCCTGGGATTGTAAAGAGGACCCGGGGAAGACAGCGTGCTGCCAGGTAAGAGAGACACAAGAGCAGAGCAGTGTGGGGATGATGATAACGTGGTTGTACGGAGCTCTTGTTTGTGTTGCTGCTTTGAAGTGAATACATGTCATGCCTGGGTTGAAACGGAGAGAAACGTGCTGGTTTTTTGATGTGTGTGTGTGAGCAAACATGGCTCGCTGCCGGATGCTGTACTGTAAGTGTGACAGGAAGAGTCAGGTCGTGTAGAGCAGGAGGAAGAAGAGGAGGAGGAGGAGAAGGAGAAGGAGGTGTAGTGTCTTTTTGACCAATTCATGCAGGATGGCAGATGTCAGATTTACAATGACAGCGATTACTGAAATGGCAAAATTTCCCAGATTAGATCAAATTTGGAGGAACTGGAAAGACTTTTTTTTTTCGTCTCACTTTCTTGTTTTGCCACAGGTTCCTTTCGCCCTCAAATAGTGAGATGAAAGTTGACATTTCTACATTTCTGTGCTCATGTGGTTGCTTGAAAACTGGTCACAATATTGGTTTGTGATCTGTGGCATCAGTGACAGGCTGGGATAAGCGGACTCCCACGGAGGGGTTAGGCCGAGCTCCAGATCGACGGCTGCTCCTCAGGCTCAGCGTGGCAACGGTAGCAGCAGTATAGTCCCTTAAAAAGAGATTTTGCCAGTTGTATCTATAGTAGGATGGCGTGGCTTCACAACCCAGGGCTTGCTTTCTTTGTCATTTAATAAGAAGTTCGACTGTAATCGAATCACCTTCCCCGCTGTTTGTCATTTCCTCTCTGTCATTCCTTATCTCTCTACTCTCATTATCCCAGATTCAGCTGAAATGAACTAGTCCATCTTCCAGTCCTTTCCCCGCACGCTGACGTATACAGTACGACTATTAAACAAAAGCCAGAGGCTGAACAAAAGCTCCCTCTGTTCTTAATAACATTTGCACTTTCATTATTTCTTATTCTTCTTGTCTCATTTAGAGACATGAAAGAGGTGGAAGGTTGGCAGATTGTAGGGGCTTCGAATGGCCCCCTGTCTATTGTCTTGAACTGGAACGAGCCATGAAAAGCCAACACGCTGCTCCAGTCTTTTCAAAACGCAAAACTAATTCAGTTGGATTTCAGCTCCGTTTTGACTTCATTTTTTTCCACCACCTTCCAACTCCTTTTATTCTCCTGCGAGGTCCATTAAATCCTTTACACATTCACTGCACCCTATTTCTGCTCCACGGAAAATGGATTTTGTACAATTCATAGTGGACCCTGAACAATCTGCTCATATTGTTGCCATTGTTACCGTTAGATTTATGGAAGCATATTTAATTCTCTTTGAGGGACAATTCACTCCTTTTTTTCTTGAAAACGCCCACTGGCATTGTCATGGGATTCAACAACTACTGTGTGTCCATGGTGTGTGTGATGTGTATCCAGCTGTGAGATCTCCCATTGCATCAATAGTTAATGAGCGTCACTAGCGCTCATTCACACGGCTCATTCACACAGTGTTTTTTGTTTATCTAAAGCCTTGGGTGACACGCACTGTACTGTACCATTATGGAGCTCAAACACAGCTCAGCCTGAGTTGGATCCAGGCAATATGTTGACCTTCACACGACCTTGGAGTGTTACGGTGGGTGTTTGGTTGGTTATTTAGAGGTGGCAACATTTGAGGGTTGTCTCATCAATCTTATAGAGAGAGAGAGAGAGAGAGAGTGGAACATAAAAGTGTTTTGGAGGGGATGAAAATGATTCTTTTGAATCTGTTAAATTTTTGCAAAACAAAGGAACCTGCTTTTCCTGTATTTGGGTGTGTGCAAGAGTTCTGACCGGATTGCTCCGTCCCATAGACGTTACAGTTTCCCTGCCCAGAGCGGCAGGCAGCTCCTTTTCGGTCCACTGGTTGCAGTCCGCTCTCCTCCGTGACTCCGTGACTCATTGCCTCGTCCTCTCTGATTGGCTGGCTTTTCTACTCCGGGGGGAAAGACAGGACGGAGAGGGGTTGGCCTGTCATGAGCGGGGATCAGCCGTTCTTTTCACACAGAATCCCTACTGGATGCACATTCACAAAGGTCTGGATGTTAAAACAAAGGCATGAAGTTGTAATAGTTTAGAAAATGACAGGGAATGCTTTTTTTGTTGCTGAAAGACTGATTTTGTGTCACCGGCTGCCTAAAACATTCACACATTTGAGCGAATAAGTATCATTCTCCTCGAGACGCTCCTCAGCCACAACCACAGTCATGTTTTATATCCATCTAAGGGGATGTATTCAGGCCTCCAGCCCTCCCATCCCTTTGTAGATGACGCTGTCACATGTGACAGCTCTGAAGCAAACAGGGCGTGGAGCTCCCCGCCTGCTGAGACTCTTACAGGCTGAGTCGAGGTCCAAGCTGCTCCACCCAGTCACCCAGCCAGCAAAAATCATATTTTTTTCCCCCCCCTCTGTGTTCAGCGCTGATTCAGAACCACGGACAGCGCTGCTGTTCAGACGGAGGGAGGTGGCGACGAGCAGAGGAGGGTGACATTTCAGCACCACCTCGTGTGGACAGCACCAAAAGGCCATAGACTGTAGTTAAGGATCAGACAGAAATGGAGACTTTAGGAGTGTGAAGAGACATATTTTAAGCTCACAGCGTCAAAGCAGATACATGAAGAAGGATCTTGCCTTGTTAGTAACTATTATTCACATGGTGATTACATGATGGGGACTGACAGGTTTTTACATTTTGGTTGCAGAAGGCACTGTAGCTGATGAGCAGTGTTTGAATATTTATTAGCTTTAATCTGTTTGTATTTACGAAGCAACACTGACTGTCAGTTGAGTCCACAGGCAACAGTGCTCAGTACTCAACCAGGTAGCCGGGGCTAAATAATTACAATATTTGCCAAATTGGTAAAGCTTACAAACAAGGTGTGTGCCTCTTTGCCACAGTGCATGTACAGTATGTAGTTCACTGGAGCATTACAGCTTTGTTTGCAGTCAGGGATACTCATGATGCATTTTCATATACAGTAGCTCTATAGCTGTATGCCATTTTAAAGGCCTTTTTACTCACCGGGGGGGGGGTGACAAATAAACGACAAGAAAATGTGAAATTCTCGCCTGCAAATATTATATGTCCAGGGCTTTTATTGTGAAAGGTAAAAAATAGAAAGGAGTAGATCTGGTCTGCACTGCCTTTGTCAAAGTTGAAAGGAGTAATACAGTTTGCTGTGAGTACATCCCAGTACGAAACACACAGGCTTTGAGAGAGACGTCACTTACGCGTCTTTTGGGTGTGTAGTCTTTCTTATTACGTATTTTCACAGTCTTATACTTCCACAGTTTTACAACAAACTGTGACTTTCTTGACCTGCAAAATTATCTTTTAAATTGACAAACATCATATGTGTGATTTATGGCGCTATTCAAACGGGATCAAAAAATGATTTGTCTTTCGCCGTTAACTACTTTTTGTATTTTTCCCAAAATACGGTGGTCCACCGGAAGGGGAGGGACTTCGCCTTTCTTTAGGGGAGTGACGATAATAATTTCCCAAAAGTAGACATTGTTTGATTTGTGATTTATCCTTGTATAAAAAGCTGCTATATTACAGTAAAATTGGAACCAAATAGAAACTCTATTTAGAAAAAAAACTCCCCTTGAGCTCTCCCACTTCAGCATTTGGTGACATTGCTGATTGGCACATTAGCTCTCTTGTTGCATCGACAAAGATCACGACCACAAATCCTTTATTATGCCCTGCTCAGCATTAGTGCATCATACCCAAGATGAACACTCACTCCCATAGCAACACGCTTCATTTCACACCACAAATCATTGTGATTAATCTGCTCTGGCTGTAATAAAAGGGATGTATGCGCCAGTTTTGGCTTTGTCGATCCATTTTATTGATTTTAATGCATGTTTTTACGATGTATATCACAGCCCCATGATTCACATTTATTGTATAATTACACTCGTCGATACAATAACATTTTTTTAAATAACTAGGGCTGCGTGTTCTCATGGTTGCAAATCACCATCGTTTCATAAATTAATTAGATGTATCTTACATCTTGTGTGTGATAACGGATAACACAGCAAGAGGGTGCGAAATCAGACGTGTTATTTCTGTAAGGACTGTTAGATGAAAAGCTCGCTGTAGTCTGCTCTCTGATCTTTGGTGGTGGCGTTCACAGGGAAACGTTGGATGTGGCCACTCGTCGTTGCGTTGATACAGTAAAGAGAGAAACTGGAAAGATAAAGAGCCGCTTCTGATCATGCATTTACCCTCCACACACACACACACACGTCCACACAAATATGCAAACGCGGGCTCAGCATGACATTGATTTTGTGCCTCGCTGCATGCCCTCCAAGTACAGAGCATCTCCAGCCCCCTCCTCGCCGACACAAACAATAAAAGCTGCACAAGTCGTGCCCTGAGGCGTCTGTTATCACCAGCGGACGGCGAACCACCTGTCACTCCTCTCCCTCTCGCTCTCTTCTGAACCTCCATATGCATGTCCCCTAATTGAGACGGCTAATAACTAAGCAGGGTCATTTGTATATGTATGCATTAGCATAATTGAATAGGCATGAGTTAAGTGTTTTCCACTGGTGTGTTAATAACACGGTCTGGAAAAAAGAGGGCGAACACATGCGCGGCTGTGTTTGTTCAGCTCGCCGCTGTCTTGAGCTAGGAGGCATCCATCCGTTCAGTCCCATCCCCTTTTGCCCTTCCTCGCTTCTTTTTTCCCTCGTCAACTGTCAGCGCCATAAAACTAAGGTGTGGTAATTTTTCTGTCGTCTGAGACGTCCTTGTCTCTTAAGGCTGTGTGTTGGCCAGAGCTAATAAACCAGGGGACTGTCCCCAGTGTGAAACATGTGGCATGTGTGGGGACGTTCACTGCAAGTTTATTTTCTTCCGTCAAACAGACAGTGCTGGTGAGAGTTCACACATGCTTTTTCCCCTCTGACCTGACCACAGAGGCCACCGCCACCTCTGGAAGGTAGTCAGTTCCTCACCAAGTCCACACTCCCGTCAATAAAACCTGCTTCTAGCAGAGGAGCCCCACAGAAACACTGCTGGCAGGAGGCGGGACACATGAAGAGAGAGTTGATGTGAATTGGGCTTAAAAGTGAAGAAAAGGATGAAGCAAGGATATATTTTCCATCTCGGTACGCTGCAGCTGTCGTCCTTGTCACTGCGCTGTGTAAATCAGTGTGCTGTCTGAGCGGAAAAGAAGAGCTGCTTTTTATCACTACATCTCTGACTCCACAGGAGGCTGCATATTCACCAGAGACCTCTGTTTACCGAGAGGGGAAGGGGTTAAAGCTGGCAGCGACAAGAAAGTGCAAATTCTTTCAGCACTCAGTGCCCAGGTTACTGAAAGGTAAAAGGAAACCTGAGAGCAGCACACCTCAAACACATTTAATTGTTGCATAGCAACAACCTACTGGTTTTCAGAAGCACAAAGCAAAGCCTCGCTTTGTGTTTGACGGAATATGAAATAAAGGTGACGGACAGGGGAAAAATGAGGATAAGAGAAAAATATCTTATCTGAACTGTGTCACGGTTAGAGAATATCGACGTATACTGACGAAACTTTATCCTGTCTCTTATCATAGATCGTCTAATCTCTTGCTTTGCGTCACATGGATGTAAGAGTTTTAGCTTTCAACCCTATCAAAGCTCAAATTAGTGGAGAGACAGTCCTATAATTTCCTGGATCAGAAACATGATCATCAGAAAGATCCTGAATTTTGATATAATCAATGCAACGTGCAAATTTAGATTATTATACAAGCATAAAAGCATGTAAGGATGAATTCACAACTGTTATACTGTGGTCAGTCTGAAAAGAGAGAGTTTGCGTGGGAATATAAACTAACTAAACAAACTATAAGAAGTTAGGTGAACATGTAATATATGTATTTAAGAATATATATATATATAAGAAGTGGACGTAGTCTCCGTGACGTCACCCATTGGTTTGTGGACTGCCGTTTTGAAGCCTCGAGTGCCGCATTTTGGCCGTCGCCATCTTGGTTTTTGGCCATCGCCATCTTGGTTTTGGAACCAGAAGTGACACAAGACGGTGGGAGCTAAGTACAACCGAACTTTGAATAAGACATTTTTCGGCGAAAATTGTAAAAAGGTTACAATTAACTTTCATGAACTGAAAGCACACTGTGAAAGAGTTAAAGTTGTAAGACGAAAACACGGACAACTCCCAGACCAGCCAACGCCATGGTAGCGACCTGTCAATCACAAGGTAGCCGCGCCCTAAATCATCCCCTGCTTTATGGTCTATCTGACTCTAAATGGGACCATAATTTACTAAATGAACATCATGCTGTATTGAAGAAGACTTGAAACTAGCGATTGAGACCATAAACTCATGTTTACAATGTTGACTGAGGTAATAAATTAAGTAAGAAGTAGGCTCATTTTCTCATAGACTTCTATACAATCAGACTTCTTTTTGCAACCAGAGGAGTCGCCCCCTGCTGGCTATTAGAAAGAATGCAAGTTTAAGGCACTTCAGCATTGGCTTCACTTTTCAGAACCGGAGGTTGCCGCCTGATTGATATGCCAAAAACGTGACATTTTTGACAGTGTACTAAATTAATGAAGGCATAAAATACTGAGTAATCAGGCACTCAAAGAAAAATACATTTACCATTGACCACTGACCCTGTCCCACCAGGCTCTTGGTGTCTGTTAACTGCTCGAAAACCAATTTTAGATTTATCTCACCTCCTCTTGTGTTGGTTACTGTTGATCAAAGTCTTTGATTTTGCTATCCACTGAAACAACAAGGACAAAACACAGTCTTTGTATTTGTCCTCACGCTCGATTGTTTCTAAAAAATTGGATTTCCAGCGGTTCCCTCTTTCTATTTACCAGGGTCAGCGGTGTCACCATATCCCTTTAACCTTCCAGTCAATCCTGGTTTACTGCAATTAAAGGATCCATCATGTTAAAAGGCTGCCACAGGAAGGAAAAAAGCCAGGAGGTTATCTTCAAAATCAGACATTTTCTCCAAACTCTGTCCTTTGATGCATCAACATGCCCTGAAGGAGAGCAAGGCTGCGGTAAATGGAGGGTAATCACTGATCTTAGATGTCCACTTGGGAGTATATTATCAGATTCCCCACAGAGGAGGTCCACTATGGGTGAAACAGATCCCATTACAGATGGGGGCTTACAGTTGCAGTGACATGAATACGCACCCACGCAAACGAACGCTGCATTCATGTGCAAAATTGTGATTGATGTCGTCATGATTGCAAAGCTGAGGGAGAAAGAAGCGGCGTCGCGGATGCATTTCAGGGCTTTTCAAGTTCCTTCCTCTGCCCGCTGAGTGCAGAGAGGCAAGTGGGTCATGCAAAGGGCTTCTGTGTGAGCGTAAATTCAACTTTTCCCCCTGAACTCGTTTGGTGAGGACTCGCACAAAAGCCAGGTTTGAAAAGCAATCAGTGCCTTTTTTGCATTTCCTCTGGAGAGACACACCCTGTGATGAAGTGAGCGGAGAAACGAAAAGTGAAATGTTTAGGCAGCGCGGTAACAGTTTCTCCATGTCTTTATCTCTTGCTTTGTAACGTCTGCACCCAGTTTCACATCACCTGCTCTCAGATCAGAGCAGAAAGGTAGAGACATAGCGATGTGTGAGATCACTGTGATTAACGGCGGCACGTTGAGCTCATGCATTATTCATCCGTCGTCACCTTCACCCACTGCCAAAAGTCGTGACTGAATTTTTTTGGGGAGGGAACGAGTTGTTCCTGGAAATCTGAAGCCAAATGAACAAAATCTTCAAGCTCTTCCACATGAGTCTATTACCTGAGAGCACCTCGGAAACCAGCGACATATCACGCTAGACAGACAGCCTCTATCATCTCTCGCAAGGCTGCTTGCTTGTGAAAGAAAAGTTAAGATCCAAGGAAGTTTGTTGGCAGAGTAGAGGGAGGCTGTGTTAACAAGGTTTTAGAACAAACAGCAACTTGTGGAATTAAAATAATCTTTTCCAAACATATCCTCCGCATAGTGTAAATGAAGTTTTTCTCTTTTCGCCCAGCCCTCCCTCTCTTCCCCATAACTGTCAGTATAAATAACCTCTCTGGCTCCTGATAAACCCCCAGGAGAAACAAATTACCCAGGATGCACAGAGAGAGAGAGAGAACGAGCTGCTGGATTATTGTGGCTCGAGTTTGACATTCACTGAATACTCTGAGCTAATTTACAGTTTCCACCAATAGTCAGTGCGTGGTCAGAGTTTACCCTCGGGACTAAATTGTCTGTAGGGAGAGAGTGCAGAGGCCAAGATAAAAAAAAAAAATGTTTTACTACTTTTAGAGGGTAAATCGGACTAATAAGTTGTCAGCAACTGCACACTGGTGTTTTGCATTTTGTTGCATACCATTTAAAAGAAGAAACATTTCAGTTCATCCCTACACTGTGCTGATTGTTACAACTGCATCTCTATTTAGTTGCTTCTTTTAATTTATAGTATTTTGATACATGTATGCTCACTCAGGATTTCATTTAGTGCTGAAACATTTGAACGGAAAACAAAATTAATCTGAAACTGTTTTGCAAACTTTTGTTTCAGCTTCTCAAATGTGAAGATTTGTAGCTTTTCTTTGTTTTTTATATAATTTCAAATTGAATATCTTTTGGGTTTTGGATTCTTGGTCGAACAAAACGAACCATTTGAAGATGTCACCTTGAGCTCTGGGAACTTGTGATGGACATTTGATAGACTGAATGATTACTGGGTGGCATTTTTTCATACACTTTTGTAGCCATACCTACGAAAAGTAATGCGCTGTTATATACTGTCCTCTACATGTATATCCCACATAATCATTTTGTGCGTAATACATGTAATTGTAAACCAGGAAGTATAGAGAGCACTGACATAGGGCGGAGGTCAGGGTGGGTCAAAAAATACCGGACTTTCATGTGGTGTCCCGTGTGAAAACAGAAGTCAACATTGATTGATTTATCACGTAACTGGCGTACTGAAGTAACACTGGAGTTATTTTAAGCCAAACCATGATCTTTTCCTGAACCCAACTAAATAGTTTTGTTGCCTAAACTTAAACCAAGTTGTTTCCTGTGAAGATGGAAGTTTATTTTGAAAAGACTGTATGCATGAAACGAGCTGAAGTTGACACATTACTGGACATTCGTAGGAAAAAGAACGAAAAGGGAGGAATAACTTTTTTGTAAGATATCATACAAACCGTTGTATGAGAATACGTTGCATCACGATGAACAAGGACAACGTAGTTTATTCAGATCCCACGTAAACCTTCATCACATTAATCCTCGGCTGAAAATAGTCCTCAACAAATACCATTTACTCCTGTTTCAGTAAAAAAAACTACAGTGCCCAGCTGTTGTAGGAAACTACTGAGCCTTTTTTTTAAAAATGAGTATAGTAGTATGTTTATCTTTGTGACCCGTTTTGAAAGATATATCTCGTGAAGGAAAGAATGGGGTTCAGGCTGAGAGCCACAGACCTGGGTGAGTAAGTCAAAAAGTATTGAGTGACATTCTTGGCTTTGGTCCTTTCATGGAATTTATTAATTAAAAAAATAAATATACACACCTTCCGTTCTTACCTTTCACAATAAAAGCTGTAGACATATAATATTCACAGGAGAGTATTTTGCAATTTCGTGTCATTTATTCGTCACGCTCAAGATGCGTAAAGGCCTTAAGATTATTGTACTATCACAAGCAGTATTCAGAAGTCACTTTATTGTATATCAAATTATTCTACTCCCAGATTTCCTGTGGTGAAGAGTATTAATTGTCTTTCATCACCATAGCACAAATTGTTATTATGTCCAATGTGTCCAGAAAGGTGTCAGTCCAGTAGATGGAAATTACTACACTGCATAGTGATTTACATGTAATTGCATTCTTCAAATTTGTTTCGCAAACAATCACTGAAAATGTATCAGAAGTGACAAAAATTAATACGACGCAGACACTGACAAGAGGAAAAAGGAAAGGTGGAGGAGGTCAGTGTTTACAACGGCTGTGTAATTGGAAACAAAATGCGATGTCAGTCACGTTATTCTCTCCGTGTTTCCTCCGTCCGGACGAGAAAGTGTTGATGGTGTTGGAGCTGAAGGTTTAAGAGCTTTTTAGTGAGCTGAATTACGCCCTTGAGGCACTTTTTTTTTCGCCCCTGAATGCACCAGTCAGATCAGTGACAGTGTCTAACCTCAGGTTCTCCTTCCTGTGCACGTCTCTTACCCCACCTGCCTTTTCCCCTTTAGTCCATCAATCAATCCCGCCCGCATCACGCTCTAGTAAGCTTGACTGGCACTAAGGAGGGAATCTAACCTTAGAGCGCAGTGTGTGGCGCCAGCTAGTTCATATACATACATATCCACACATTTCTGCTTTCTTTCATGTGTCTCTACATATAAAACGTTGCTTTAAATGGCAGCAAACTTGTGACGCCTACACTGAAATACTGGATGATACCTGCTCTTTGATTCTCAAAGATTTATCTCCTCATACGACACCAGCTCCTTCACAAGGCCGGTTGCTTCAGCTGGTCAAGGACCTTCCTTGTCAGGTCATTTGACTCTTTAAATGCCCGTCTCCTCTGTGCTTTCAATGCTCACCAGGCCCCCCCTGTATTGATTCCCCACATTGATTCCATTCAGCTATCTGTTTGTCCCTGAGCATCCAGAAAATATCCTATCATGTCTGTTTGCACGTTATTATACCACTGCGCACAGCATCTGAGCTGCATCCTCTTTTGTGTCAGCGTGATGAGTGGTGACAGCGCTCGGAGTCATGTCTTTTGTTGTGCGCGCGGGCATATTGTGCGTCGTTGTGTTTACCAGATTGAGTCGGGAGCTTGTTTGTGGCTCCTAGGCAGCGCTGTGCAGGCGGGTGGGGTCGAGGGTTCAGGGTCGACCCGGAGTTGCGTTTTCCACACCACATGACACGAGTATCGCCGTGCACCGAATGACCGTCCTGGACATTCATTGTCCCTAATGATTAAATGCATCATGTCGTGATTATGTAGCTCTGTCAGTGTCGTGTACGCTTTACACATTTCTGTCTCTGCTCACTGCCGACGGATGACAGCGCAATAATTACTGATATGTTTTTTAAACCCTGGTGGTAATTAAAAATTCTGACAACAGAGTGTGTAAATCAAAATGTTCAGGCATAGTCTGTTCATTTCAATGTACGAACGAACCAGGGATGTCTTGAGAGAGTAATGGACAGGATGGCCATCCACAATCATAAACTGGTAGAAATTAGAGCTGCGACAGGCTCTAATTAAGTCTCAAGACACACCGGATTAATATTACACCTCTTTTGTCGGGGAAATGCAGAAGGCTAGGACAGAAAGGAAGAGTAGATGACGCATGACAAGGGGAAGACAAAGAGAGAGACGGAGAGGTGCGAAACAAACTTTTTTCAGGAGGGGTGGTAATAAGAGAAGCTTTTTGCAGCGTGAGCTCGCAG
Organism: Adelosebastes latens; assembly: GCA_916700685.1. Taxonomy (NCBI): domain Eukaryota; kingdom Metazoa; phylum Chordata; class Actinopteri; order Perciformes; family Sebastidae; genus Adelosebastes; species Adelosebastes latens. The sequence continues at coordinate 29,865 of CAKAKR010062828.1, forward strand.
ATGGCTGGCCAGCGTTTATCTCCTCCTCACAGCGTTGTTTCCATCTTTCTGGACGACTCTCTCAGAGAGATGAGAAAGTCCCTCAGACTGTCCAGCCCTTATCTGCTTTAACAATATACGCTCATCATATTGTGGCAGAATGTTTATTCGTCTTTCACTGCTAAGTCAGACGAGACTCTCACAAAACCTCTGATGTTTGCGGATGTCCTGATTTGAACATTTACAACTTTCTGACATTTGAGGCACAATTTTCCAGTATTGTTGAAATTAATCTCACAATATGAATGAAAAATAATCACGCTGAAACAAATTGTGTTCCATTGCGATGTTTGACATTTAGCTAGGGCTGCAGCTAACAATTATTTCCATTATTGGTTAATCTGCAGATAATTTTCTTGAATCAGTTACTTCATTTTTAGTCTTTAAATGTAAATATTGTAAACTAAAAAAGCTTATAGCTTGTAACTGAAATAGTTGCAAATGGTTAAAAGTGTCTGACCAACAGTACAAAAACTAGGCCCATCACAATAATTACTTTATCGACTTATTGTACGATATACAGTATGAACATGAGCCTCGATTATTTTTATGTTATCAACTTATCGTACGATATATGATTACGCCCCTCGAATATTTTTTTTTCCGACTAATTGTACGATATATCGACACGAGCCTCGAATATTTTTATGTTATTGACTTATCGTACGATATATGGACATGACCTCGATAATTTTTTGTTATCGACTTATCGTACGATATATGGACATGACTTCAATCATTTTTTCGTTATCGACTTATCGTACAATATACGATATAAAAGATTTTTTTTGTTTTATTTATTTAGAATATTTCGATATTTTTTTCACATTCCAATGTCTGAATACCTTTAAGAATTAAAACTTCATTGCTCTTTATGTATGTGTGTTTGTTTACATTATTATGCTATCATAGTATCATTATAACGGTGGCATAAAATGGTCCTAAAATGACAGTTATTTCTGGGACAATATATCGTCCAACAAAATTAGTTAACGTGACAGGCCTACCAAAAACCCAAAGGTATTAAATTTACTATCGAGAAGACTGAGAAAACCAGAAAATATTCACATTTGAGAAGCTTGAACAAGTGGGGTTTTGGTGGGCATTTCCACTTAAAAGATGTCTTAAATGATTAATGGATTATCAATTAATTGACTCATCGTTTCAGCTCTACACCAGACTTAAACAACTTTGTATCCATTTGGACAAAATACCAGTAAAAGTCGACAAGTAATACCGAATTATCACCCAGCTCTACAGCTTATACTGTATATCCATAAGTCATTCGTCCTCCTCGATGAGGCAATAACAAATAGAAATTCCATATTTTAGTTTTTTTATTCTTCCATGCATGTGTTGCCTTAGCCATGCTGTGTTTGCAGCTGTCTATATTTCCTCTAATTTGGCCAAAATCTGCTCAATTGTAAGCAGATTCTCTCTGCTTTGCGTATTAAGAAACATGTGGCATAAATTGGTGACAAGAGCTTGACAAAGGTACCCTAACGTGAATCTGTTTGGAGTCTGTCCTACAGTATGTCCTCACTGCAGCAGCTGTTACAGTCTGTTCTTTCCCAAATGTTCCAAAGACATTAATAGGCATAGTGCAACATAAAAAAATGATCAGAAAATGTCTGGCAAGCTGTTACTTTCCACCCCCAGGCTGCTTGAAAGATAACAGAATTTAAAGTGTATCAACAATTTTGGTTAGTTTACTTGAACATGTGTCATTAATTACAATTTATGTATTTATAGTGTCATATGAACATCTCTTAAAACAATCTGTAGATAAATATCAGAGGCCAAAAATCACTCAGTCCCTGTTAAAACTCTTTAAAATTAGAGTATAGATTAACCCTCGGTGTATCAGTAGCCACTGCACCTTTGAATATGAGATATTTGATGCTTTGTGTTAATATATGCACAAAATGTATTCGACAAAGTAGTGTTTCTAAAAAGAACAGGTTGTATTGCTACCACACATGCAGGCTATACAAACAAAAATATGGTCAGATGCCTGCGAATGTGTCTCGTACGAAAGACGGAATTTGTCACATCTTTATTTTTAAGGGAGCTGAATTTTCACACTAATTCCCAATGTTCTAGGATGTGTAAGGGATGGCTTAACACCATGCACCATCCTCGGTTTCCATGACGACTGTGATCCCTGTATGATAATCGGATTCCCACTATAGCTGTGAAAACACTCATTCCTGCCTGATCCAAGAAAATTATAACATGAAACCGCAGTGAGGAATGTGACTGTGTGACGATAAACAGCCGAGTGAAGAAATGCTTTGTAGCCGAGCCAGCCGGCAGGGTCGGAGCTCGGTGAGTCTATTCATAACTCCGGCACCAAGGTAGACCACAAAAGCTATAGCATGGTGGAGGAGCTAAGCCATTTACTGAACAAGGAGGTATTAGCAGCAGTGGCTGAACAATCCATTTTGTTTTTAACATGTGCACTTTGGTATTAGAGGAAGAAGAGCATTAACAGTCAAAAGCATTATAAAATCGCCTGCCTCTCCCATCACATAGTGGAGGAGGAAGAAGCACAGGAAGCCATTTGTTGTGTGGTTTTGTTCGGACAGCATGCATTTGACAGATTCTTTTGTTGGGGTATTTTATGCCTTAATTTTATAGTAATAGTGGAGAAAAACAAGAAATGTGGGGAAATAGAGGAGGACAATTACATCAAAGCAAAACGGCCTGGCCTGGGAATCAAACCGAGGACTCGCTGCTCAGGGCTTTTGTACACATGTTGTATGCGTCATAACCACTTGACTACCAGAAATTAAGTGATACCAGTGAAATTCCATGATTCTCGATACTTCAGTAAAAAACAAGAACAAAACAATAAATCACATGTACTTCAACATACATTTGCATACTGTATTTTGCGAATTTATTATTAATCTCTGATGATTCGCCTCTGGTTTTTTTTCGCCAAAAACAAAATTTTACAAGATTACATTTGAGCACATCATGAAAATGTTATAATTTACCTTTGCCCAATAAATCACATTTCACTGAATAGAGCTTGAACACATCATAATCTAAATCAATGCAACCTCCCTACATTAGCTCTGACTCTGCTGCCCACCTGCTGCTAACAGCTAACTCCAGGTCTCGTTGTACTGATTTGAATACGGATTTGTTGTTCACAATGAAGCATCATCAGAGACATTTTTGTCCCCTAGACGCTGGGACGCCGACAGTCCCAATCCCTGATCCCCGGTACCTACAGTACCTGCTGTACTGTAGAAAAACAAGTATTGAACTATCACATTTTCAGTGTTTTGGCCTCTACTTGGTACTGAAATAGCGGTTCTTGTGACATCCCTACCCCCAACAACATGCCTTTTTCTGTTAGGCTCACCTATTTTCTTTTCTTTTTTCTTTCCTGTTATTTCAGCCTGGTCTCCTAAAAAATACGTTCCCATACAACAAAAGTGCATTGTCCATTATGTTTCGAGGGAAGCCTATTTTCCCCTGGATTACGTTTGTTTTTGACATATCACAAATACATTTCTAAACAAAGTCTGCGGAAGTCTGCGTAGGGAGGAGGTCTTGGTGGTGGATGGGTCAAACTAACAGGACTTTCACCCAGGAGACCTCTGTTCGTGTCCCGTGTGAAACCAAAAGTGAGCGCTGACTTATTTTAATTTATGTCTGTAACTTCAATTACGTTACTTATTTAAAGCCAATCGTTTACTAAACCTAACAAAGTTGCGGCTTTGTTTTGTTCCAATTTACAACCAACCGTGTATTTAAAATCGTTTAAAACTGTGACTGTAATCCAGGAGAAAATATGCTTCCCTCTAAACCTAATTGAGAATGCTGTTTAGTTGTATGGTAACGAGATTATGTAGGAGACAGGGTTGGTTATTTACCCAGCTACAAATCCCATTGAGATTAAGGGAACTTTCACACCTGGAGTTCAGTTAATTTGGTCCAAACCAAGAAAAACAATGTGTATGTAAATATATCATAAAGTCCTGTGGTTCATCAGTTTTGCTTTGGACTGGTTGTTTAGTCAATTGACAAACACGCCACAGTTCTTTCGAACCAAACCAGACACGTTAACCCTGAAATTTCTTTTCCAAGAGCACACTGGCAAAAAAAAAAGCCGCATAAATACAGCATTCTGAAAGTAATTACAACACAGACAATATAAAGAGGGCAAGAACGTGCTCCACAAAGAACATGGAGAACATTCAGACATGTATTTGATTATATGATTGCATGAACATTGTTATCCAGCAGATCAATAAGTCACTGAATAACAGACATCCGCGTTCCCGTCTGCCTATTTAATTGCATCCTTTTTGTTTCCAGACGCAGAGTTTTTTTTTCTCTACACTGTAGCTGAGAGAGCAAAAGGCTTGACTGCATAAATTCTTTTCACTGGCACAGTCTTAGCCTTTCACATTTATCTCCAGCTCAGAGTATGACAACTATAGATCCCCTCTCCTTTGCACAAGACAAATGACCTCATTACCGCAGAGGACCATTCAAAATAGGATCACGTCAGGCACGGCAAAGCGCTTCTGAGAAAATACAGACCACTGTTTCTCAGGGAAACCATCAAAAGCACATTTTACAGACCCAGACGGGTTTTTAGAGCTTGTTTGGGCTTTCAACACACATCAAGAGGCTCATCCAGAACCACCGGTGGACTAAGCAACAGTGTCAGTTTCAGTGTAATTTAATACTGTCCAGACGTTCATAAAAGAGCACCTTCTACTGAGGCTGATTTGCTGCTGAGGACACATTTGTTTCACCATAATGAAGTTTTTCTGTGTACTGACGGGAGATACGCCTGCAGGGCAGCACTCCTCCTCTGGTTTACAGTGTGTATATATGTGTTTCCCCCTGTGTTTTCATAGCACTAAGGGAGCAAAAGAGATAGCCCAGGCACACAGTGTTCTCCCTTGTGGGAAATTAGTGTCCGCATGCATAATTTGCAGGAGAGGATAGGATGCTCAGGATTAATTTTCCTCTGCTATGTACATTAAAGACCTGAAGCCCTCTACATTATCTACAGATCACTATAACTTGCCTTGTTAAATAATTCATGTGTGCAGCTGTGTGTGAGCGAGAATGTTTGATCCAAACTGTTTGATACCAGGTGAAGCCACCGCCGCCGCCTGGTTCTGTTAACAATCAACCTCAAGCAATTTAAGGGGAAGTTGGCATCGCGTTGGCATCGCGTTGGCATCGCGTTGGCATCGCGTTGGCATCGCGTTGGCATCGCGTTGACCTCGCGGCTCCAAAGGTCACAGCTGTCATAGTCCTTTTTTAAAAAGTGGAGCTCATTGATTTGGATCTGGACAGAGCTGCTGGGAACCGTCGGGGCTAATGAGCCCAATATGCTCTTGTGTCCAATCACAAACCATCAAGCCTGATTCATAATGGCAGACCTTAATAGCATGACTGATAGGCTAATAGGCCAATCATATTTGTGTCAGTCATCCGAAATAGGCTTGCTCTTTACAGTGGGTTCAATTGATTTGCATAAATCACAACACAGTACAGTTTATGCTTTTGTATTTATTGAATTTCTAAGAAAGAAAACTCAACAAGATATTTTAAAGGTCCCATATTGTAGAAAGTGAGATGTCTTTTTTGAGTATAAAGCAGGTCTAGGTGATTTATAAATACTGAGAAAGTATCAAAATGCTCAATCCTCGGAGAAATGCATACAGCCCGAATGCAGAAGCTGTGCCTTTAAATGAGCCATCAGGACTTCCGTAAAGTTGTGATGTCACAACGATACAGTCACCGGTATGACCAATCAGAGCAGACTGGGCTTTTTCAGGAGGGGTCTTAAAGAGACAGGCGCTAAAACTGAGTGTTTCAGACAGAAGGTGAATACAGGTATATTCAGACAGACAGTATGAGGAAAATAATGTGTTTTTTGAACATTGAAGCATGTAAACATGTTCTAGTAGAAACCCAAAATACAAGTATGAACCTGAAAAATGAGCATGATATGTTAAGTTTCACTGGGGAAAAGTGAAAGAAACAGGCATTTTATCAACCTAAATCACTAAATGTATTTGCAGTAGAGAAAAAAACTTACCCAGTAATTGATAAATGATATAAATATAAGGAGTCATGAGATGATAATCAAGAAGAAGGAGAAACCTATTTCTGCTACACAAGTTCTATAAACTGGATTACCTCTCCGGGCCTTTTAAAGTATTCAAATAAAACAACCCGAGAGGGTAAAAATCACTCTTTGCTCACAGCTCATAGACTTATCCAACCCACATGTGCTTCGTTTTAAAGATTCAAGAGCCAAATAGTTTGGTAAAATCTGCTATGGATTACTGAAATTCATATTCATCTATTTTCAGCATTATCTTCAGAAGCCTCACATGTGAAGCTCACATCACACCTTCCCTTTAAAATGACTAATGCAGTGTCACTCATCATTCAAATTCCTCTCATCTCTGCACTCAGAAAGCTTTCATCTCTCTGTGCGACTGCTAACTCGAGAGATAGCCCCCTTACTAGTTTCCATATCTGCCCATCGACCCCAATAAAGTTTTGCCAGACTTTTCAGTCTGCCTTACTTAAGCCACTTACAGGAAGTAACGTCAAGTTGCTTTTTATCATATTCCTACAAACATTTCCAACAATTCAAAAGTACCAGACACTTAATTTTAACTAAAAAAAAAAAAGAAATATGCTGCAAAAAAATCCTCAACCGAGTGTTTTCCCCTTCACTCTCATATCCCAGATTTAGCCCAGTCAAACTTGTTCTCGTCTGAGTGGCTCTCCAGATTATTCATGCTGGCTTTTGCCCCTCAGGTTGAGCCACGCTTCTCACTCGATGTTTATGCAGGTTGTCAACACCTGACAGAGGACGAAGTAGCGCTGGCAGTTGGTTTCCCTTTGCCTGATCAGTCTGGACTGCTGGCCCACAGCTGAAGGTCAGAACAGGGCAGCCTCTCTCTCACACACACACACACACACTCATGCGCATGAAAAATCAGGCCAATTTATGAGGAGATTTATGGAGGAACCAGCAGACATCTGGAGGGAGCTGGAGGATGCTGTGAGTTGTCCAATTAGACAGAAATTAAGGAAATTTGAGTTTGTGTAAAACTTAGCGGCTGATCATAATATCTGAAGATGAAAGCTTTTGCCGGAGAAATTCCTGCTTATATTATTCAGATGGTCATATATGTAGTTTTATTAAATAACATGTATTCAGTATGGTAATTATAGTCTGTGTTTTTCCACTGTTGAGCTTGTCTCCTGAGATTTCAGAGGCTCTCCAGCAGCCAAGTGATGGTTTGACATTATGTCATAACAAGTAAAGCCATGCTGTTTGTTCCTTTTTAGCGTTCATTTTTTTTTTTATTCCAACCTCATTTCTCAAAGCCACGGCAGCCTTTGTATGTAAAGCTGACATTGATGAAGCAAGAACGAAATAATGACACCACTTGTACATATTTCCATCCCGGCTAGTGGTGCACTCATAGACTGTATATAAGAAGTGGACGGAGTCACCGTGTTGTCACCCATTGATTTGTGGATTGCAATTTTGAAGCCTCTAGTTCGGCATTTAGGCCATCGTCATCTT
>CAKAKR010062828.1:37871-58279 GCA_916700685.1 Adelosebastes latens
GCCAAGTGATGGTTTGACATTATGTCATAACAAGTAAAGCCATGCTGTTTGTTCCTTTTTAGCGTTCATTTTTTTTTTTATTCCAACCTCATTTCTCAAAGCCACGGCAGCCTTTGTATGTAAAGCTGACATTGATGAAGCAAGAACGAAATAATGACACCACTTGTACATATTTCCATCCCGGCTAGTGGTGCACTCATAGACTGTATATAAGAAGTGGACGGAGTCACCGTGTTGTCACCCATTGATTTGTGGATTGCAATTTTGAAGCCTCTAGTTCGGCATTTAGGCCATCGTCATCTTAGTTTTCGGCTGTCTCCATCTTGGGTTTTGCCCGTCGCCATCTTTGGTTTTTGCAACCAGAAGTGACACAAGAGGGTGGCGCTAAGTACAACCGAACGCTCAATAAGACATTTTTAGGCAACCAAAAATTATAATACTTATAATTAACTTTCATGAATTGAAAACACACTGTGAAAGGATTAAAGTTGTAAATCACAATGTAGCCACAACCTAAAGCATCCCCTGCTTTATGATCTATTTGACTCTAAATGGGACCATAGTTTCCTAAATGAACATCATGCTGTATTGAAGAAGACTCGAAACTAGCGATTGAAACCATAAAATCATGTTTACAATGTTTACTGAGGTAATAAATCAAGTGAGAAGTAGGCTCATTTTCTCATAGACTTCTATACAATCAGACTTCTTTTTGCAACCAGAGGAGTCGCCCCCTGCTTTGCTGTTAGAAAGAATGCAAGTTTAAGAAACTTCAGCATTGGCTTCACTTCTCAGACCCTGGAGTTGCCCACTGGGTGCACTCAAGTGCCACCACAAGATTTTCCTTTGTGTTTTCAAAGCCTGCGTGAGAGCCATACCAAATTATTCTCCATGTCTTGGCTAAGCTCTTTAACAGAGACAAAGCGGTTGTCATTTTTTCCTAACACCACCTAATTCCCTTAAATGTCACATGAACACATTCAGCTGGTGCTGAACGGGAGCGACCTGCTGATGTTTCTTCCCTCTTTTGTAGTCCTCTTTATAGATCGATACCTTGGTTTGGCCTCTGTGTATTTTTCCCTGCCTGATAAAATCAGAAGATTCGGTTGCACAAGTTCATAAATATACTCTAGTTATCCTTTGTTCGCTGGTTTTCCTGGTGGCAACATCTGAAGCAGTGAGTCACAGAGCAACAACGCCTCAGGAGCGATGTCGCCTCACAAGCTGCTTCTACTTCTAATTTAAAGAAATCAAGAGATCTTTTCTGACATCTGAGTACATTTTTGACTCTTTTCTCACCCTGTTGCTTCTTTCAGAACTGTTCTGCGGATCGCCCGCAGTAGTGCCTTCTTACAGGAAAGTCATTTCTGAACAAGTGCGGATATTTCTCCGCACACCCCTCATGGGATAACTAACAGCTTGTTCAGTCAAGGGTTATCAGCTGCAGATGGCTGAAGACAATAAACATGATCAAACATGGGGGTGGGTATTTTGAGGCAGTGTGTCTTAAGCCAAGTCATAGTACGATACTGCACCGACCTTTTTGGCAATATTTCTCTCCAGATGATGTATTTTAAGTTTTCATTTTATGCATCAGTTTGACCTTTCATATAAAGCAGCACTTATGATTGAATATCAGAGGAGGCACAGCTTCTTTACCAACTATGAACAATCTAACCTGTGTAATGAGATGTGCGGGCTGCCTCTCACTATTAATGGCTCCTATAAATCACCTATTTATCTGAGCTCTCGACTAATGCTGAGTATCAGCCTTTTCTCTCTCCCTACAGTGAGCCACCTTCAAGCTATCCTGTCCAGTAATCTTGATTAATTCTGTTTACCTCAGTGCAGCCATTATAGAGAATGGGCCCTATAATTTTAGCAGACGACGTCTTTGAGTTGAGAGGTTGACCTCGATCTCGCGCTACTCTTTTTTCCTCAAGGTTGCCGGCTTTCAGGAAGTTAGAGCAGAAAAACAACAAGATTTCACACTTTTTGTGCAGTTTGTTGTTATTCGCTTACTTCCCTTCATACTGCAGCACAAACTGGTTTCCAAGCAACGTATCCTCATACAATGGTTCATATGATATCTTATGAAAAGTTTTTTGTGCGTTTTCTTCTTCTTTTCTTTTGTGTGAATATCCAGCAACACATGACGCACATGTCAATTTCCAGTCGTTACATGCATACATTCTTTTCAAATTTTTAGGCAACAAAACTACTTACTTAGGTTTAGGAAAAGATTATGGTTCGGGTTAAAATAACTCCGGAATTAGCGTAACTTAAGTACGGAAGTTACGTTACAAAAAATACTTAGTTAGGTTTAGAAAAAGATCATGGTTTGGGTTGAAGAAACACAGGAAGTGATGTAACTTAAGTTTGGAACTTATGTGACAAATAAATCAACGTTGACTTCTGGTTTCACACAGGCTACAAACATTCGTCTCCTGGGCGAAAGTCCGGTGTTTTTGGACCCATCCATCCACCTCGACCTCCTCCCTACAGGAGGACACGTTGTCTCTCTTTATACTTCCTGGTTCACGATTACATACAAGTTGGTTTTATGGGATTTACGTATAGGAATTACAGTGCATTACTTTTCCTAGTATAGCTACGTGTATGAGATCATCTTGCTCCATGTGTATCCAGGAATATTACAATAACACTGTGTCGTTGTCATTCAAGGGAGAGCAAAACTCGGTCAAAGCAGAGATAATATAGCATGCCACTTTTTTTGAATCTGAAGAAAAATCACAGCAAAATAACACTGCATGCTCTCCAACGCTGCATCTCCATTTGCCTAATGATCATGCAGGAGAGGGTCCCACTCCAACTACAATGCATCCTGATTGTACGGTCCTCAGCGTTGGCTTGTGGCGGGCCGGGCTTACTTCACATCAGTTGAAACTCTTTTGTGAATAGATAATACCTCGGAAAGAGAGCATTTATTCTTATATAATCATCCTGCTGCGGAGCCCCTTCATTCACCTCATCCACTCGCACGTCGCAGATGGAAAACGGGGGAACACAAATCAGTCCACTTATGTGCCATTTTGCGCGATTAGATAAAGGTCGTTTGACGTCTCTGATTGGGCATTATGGCGGTTTCTCTGTTGTGGTTCAGTGAGCGTAAAAAAAAAAAAAGTAAAGAAAAAGCTTGGTGCTTTTATACAGCAGCTGCAGAGCTCATAGTGTAGTAATAAAATAATTTTTTTTGCTCGATATAAGAGGTGATCCATCTCTATAATCATGGCCAGTCAGAGCTGAATGCTCTATCAGCAGCAATTTCATATATTCAATTTTAGCTAATCACAACTCGCTCTGTTCCTATTTTCTACTTAAGTCATTGAACAGAACAGGAATAAAACTGATTAAATTGATATTGTTCAACATGGTAGAGATCTTTATGAGTCCTAGAGGAGGCTATTATAAGAGCACTAGGCCATACAGCCGAATACAAGAATTACAGTTCAAATTTCTGCTTATTCAATAGCTGGAAATATTTTAAACTTCATGCCTGAAGGTCGCAATATTTTCTGTAACATATACTATGCAGACTACAAAGGGAAGAGAAAGAAGAAAGGCAAAAAGGGAAAACCCTCAGTGCTTGGCCTTGCCACTCCCTCCCACACTGATCTCAAATGGAGCCCCGTAATAGACCAATTTCAGCTCTGCCTGGAGCAAACCAGTCCCTTTATTCATGTACTCCGGTCTCTTCCTCTTTGGCCAGATTGCACAGGCACAGGCAGAGAGATTCCCCCCCCCCCTCCCTGGCAGGATAAAATGAAAGAAGATGGTAGAGCCGCGAGGTTTCTAGATAGGCGCAGCAGAGAGCCCGCATTATGGATGGTAATGGACTGTTTGTGTGCCCGGCTCCCTCCCCGCCTCATATTGTTCGTTCGGCGGGTTCCCAGGGCGCTGCTCCTCGCTCCAAGGTCACGGGGGCTTCAGCTGGAGAGGCCAGGCCCACGCTTACAGTATTTGGTTCCCCCTGGTGGAGCAGGGCAGGTCCAATCACAGTGAGATCTGAGGTAATAAGCGAGTGCACATATGGAGAATTGAGACGAGGAGGAGGACAAAAGAGAACCTGGGATTCAGAGCATGGCAGAGGGGATAGAGGATGTGTTGTTGATAAAAAATGTTGGAGAAATACATCAAATAAATCAGAGAAACCTAGGGGAAAAATATATTAGATAAATACGTGGCTGTATTATAAATGTGTAACCAAAGTACAGGCGCAGTTTGCGTTGGTTCAGGGGGCTCACTGAACCACCTAGAAATGCATCTTTAATTTTTATAATAATGCAAAACTAATATTTTATTGTAATGATGAATAATATTGTTTTGTCTTTGTATTGACAGAAAAAGAAACCAACAAGATAAGAAGATAGATTTGTGGTCTTTTTATTTACTTAGTAGCCTTACTGTTAAATATTCTGTTACACCGTGTAAACAAATCACATACCTATCAGCTGTACGCCCCAGATCGGACGTATAGCCACTTAAAAGATTGGTGAGTAGTACCTGCTACCTTCCGACGTTTGTGTTTTTTAAACAGAAAACAGGTTTTATACTGTGATATATTTACTGAAAATGTCATACAATACAGCCAACAGTAGCGTAAGTAAACTTTCAGGTGCTCTCATGGCAATCTTCCTCAAGCCTGTTGCCTCCTCCTTCTTCAGGTGTTTGTAGTGAAATGAGGAGGTATTGCATCAGATAACTCCTCATTCCAACTTCACGAATCAGCCGCTCCTCGTCCTTTGCGGTGCTTTAAATACATTACATACATATACATATATATACATTAGACCTCTTTGTGTTGTACACATTACATTCCCTCTGGATTTTTCTTTGTGAACCCCCAACCTCAAAGTTCAAACTGCACCCATGAACCAAAGGTTTCTATTCTGACAGCCACTGATGTGTCATTTAGCAATCAATTCTATAATACTTCTCAGCAGATTAATAGCATTTTTTAGTCCTATAATTCTTGTTATCATTCATTGATTTAATAATGCCTCTGCGTGGTGTTTGTGCAGCTACAGTGTTAGAAAAGTGCTGTAAAGCTCGGTCTCTCATTGCTTACTGTTATTTATGCTCATTAGCTACTTCAAGGATGCATGAAAGAAATGGAAGTAATATTTATGGCGCTCCCATTTCACAGCATGTAGTCAAACGTATATTCATTCATTACTATTTATGTAAAGGAAACGTAAATCAGAGGACGCTGGTTCTGTTATTTTCATAATTGGCTATATGTTTGTATTTTGCAGAATAGGTTCTGCTCCCCATTGAGTCCACGCAACTCAGTGTTGAACACAAAAGGGTAACAGATAGAAAAAGCTAACAGAAGCACATCTACTGTGTAAAAATACACAAAACGCAACAAGGCAAGAGATGCCCTGGGCAAGTCTGGTAACAAAGAAACGAGAGCAGGATGAGCCGGCGTGGTGGAAATCGATTGACACAGCCAGCGCAGCAGCGTGCAGCAGGTAGAAGCTGTGAGTGCATAACCAGCGCCGGCGGTACGATGAGTCACAATTTGTTTATTTATTTGATCTTTATTTAACCAGGAACTCTCTTGAGATGCATTATTTCTAGAGAGACCTTGGCCGAAATGGCAGCGCAAAGTAGCTACAGTCACCATGAAGAATGTTTTGAATGCCTAGTGTGATTTTACAGTATTTTTCAAATGAAGTCTGTCTTGTGGTTTATTCCAAGAAGAGGGTGTTTAAAATGAAAAGACAAGTTGCTAAGTTAAGAATAGACTCTGGGGACTTCTGAAAGTATGTGATAATTAAGAAACGCCTCACAGTCTTCATTAAATGACTTGTTTGAATTCAGTGTGCAAGTCTGGAAAAGTTTAAGAATGATTGATTTCCAGAGCTTTAAGTGTGTGTCAATGTATCTATGAGAGAACAGCCGTGAGGATTTGGACAGCGTGCTTCTGTGTGCCTTGACCTCCGCTGGGCGCTGGAGTTTGGCTCCGTGTGGCGCCGGTCCGCCGGCCTCTTCTCTGTCTGATCGGATTGGGCCGCAATTGAATGACACAACTGTTTGCCGGTGCCCAGCGGAGGCCGACTGGCATTAAGCTCGTGCCAAACTGGCTCTCCGCTGAGACGTCTCACTGGGAAAATATCCCTCCAATCCAACTCCACCTCCCAAATCTCCTGCTGTTTACCAAAAATAAGAATTATCACAGCAGCGCATCCTGCCTCACATTGTCATCTCTCTAATTTGAATTATCAAATGACACATGCTTAGTTAATTAAATTTAAATTTCTAAGTCTTGATTTTAATAAGACATTTAGAAAATCAGGGCCAAAACTGACAGGGTGGTAAACAGCCAAAGACATTTGACTGCTTCTGCTGACACTTCATTTGCTCATAATAGATCAATTCGGAGTAGCGTTGGGAACTGCTAAACAAGCATTGATAGTTGTGGATTTGCAACCCCTCTGGACTTCCTCTTTGTGTTGTTGTTGAGAGTTTTTCCAGCTGGCCAGCTGCAGCGCTTTCTAGCCAGAATAGGGTGAAATGAAAAGCATCAGTATGGGTTGTTGCTGGGGACGGATGTCAGGAAGGATTGCACACTGGAGCTGGCAAGCCCTGACGTGCCGGCCTCTATAAGAAGAAAGTAATTGGCCTCCTAATTGCTCTCAGAGGCATGTTTTCACCGACCGAGCCAGTTCTCGGGCCTGCCTTCAGCCTCAGTACAAGTCCAGTGTCAGCCCTGTGTGATCTGACCTGAACACGAGACAGACAAGAGGAAAGAAGCAGCTCTTTCTTCTTCCTCTCCTTCCTCCCCTATTCCATTAAGCCCCGTCACTCTGTGTCTGCAGCTCTGTTTATCTCCCTCAGGGGGCACTCTCTTCTCCAGACAAACACCCCGGTCAGTGAGCTGTTAAATCACACTCGGATCAATAGGAATTACATTTGTTCTGCCCGTTTTAAGAGTCGTCACTGGAGACACACCTTCATGATCTTGTCTTCAGCTTTTCCCCCCATATCCTGTCTCTTTTAACCCATTTGTGCACAAAGACTAGTATGATAAGGGAAAATCACACATTTGTTCTGATTGATCAAAAGTCTGAAATTTGAACGGACATACTTTGGGCAAGTATCTAATAGGGATGGGATGGTGAGGACATTTTGCCACCAGTTAATAAACGTGTGACACGGGTGTTACAGATTACACCGGTGTCAATATATGTAGAGCACTTTGATCTTTAACGTCTGGTGGCTGTGTGTCTGGCCTCTCCAGTCCAGCTTTCGCTGCAGGGACGCAGGTTTCCACCTGGCGCTGCTCCGCCGTGCACACCGGCTGTGGCCTCTCCGTCCTCCTCACGCCGATTGCCTCATTAACGTTTTGGTTCCCTCATAGCATTGGGGTTTAAATCTGAAATATAGCCAAATAGGCACTTTTGCTTTTCGCTTCGACACCAAATCCTCCACCATCGTCTTGTCTGTCAACTCTCTCTCGTCCCGTGTGTGTGAAATCTGACTCCTGCTACTCTGAGCTGGGACTCCGTACAGAGCAGACACGTTCAATTTCAGATTGTAGCATCCGTGTATCCATGTATTGATAACACGCCGCTGATAAAACAAAAATGCAAATTTCAGTTGCGGACACAAATGGTTTAAACTTAAAAGTGCATTAAATAATCTCTGCTATAACTTTTGATAGGACTTATCTTTTCATCTTCCCTGCTAATTAGAGCTGAAATCTAACAGAAACACTGCAAGAAAATGTATCAGTCTGTCATTATGCAGAGCACAGTAATGGTGAGATCTCCTTTTACGCTTCAGAAATGATCTAAATCTTTTGTGAGTCATCAGTAATAAGTGTTAAGGATGATAAAGTTTTCATATGGGAATGGATGAAGTTTTACTTCAGAGCATAAAAAAAGGTAAGTTTGAAAACTTTGAAAACACATTGTTGATTGTATCCAGGGGCAGAAAACATCTTTTACTTATTGGCCCGTTAATCAACGGCCCGTTGACTTTCACAGTGTGGCTGATGGTTCTGTTCTGGATATGAAAATGTAGGGAAAAGGTTGAAGTGTTTGAAGCATCTGTTAGTCATCTCATAGCTTTAGTCATAGTCGTCTCTGAAAGCTTTTGCGCTGCATCTGAATGAGCAAACATCTCATTTGAATCCTTGTGGGATCTTCATGCTTATTCTTTGTTAAAAAAGAAAAAAAAGAAGTGTTGATGGAGCGGCTATAAATGGGGGATCGGTGAAGTCAGAAGGCTCAGTGACTCATGAGAAGCCATGACAGAGAGGTTTATACTGGCGGAGGGTGGGGGGGGGGGGGATTTCAACAGCCCACTTTGCATTAAGACATGCAGTGGAATTGGATGTGTATGTGGTTTTGGGCCTGATCCACTCTGACAGGGTGGCGTGTCACATGCAGTTCTCTGCAAAGTTTCGCAGATTGGAGTTTACTTACTTACAAATTCAGAGATTCTCTGGAGGCAGAAATAATCTCAAGTGTTGTGTAACTGAGCTGGCAGAGCCAAACAAAATCACAACTTTGTGCAAGATGGCAGCTGAAACGTTCTTGGAAGACCGGGACGTGATCTAACTAAGATATTTATCATATTTTTCACCCTTCTAATAATAATAATAATTTATTGGTCGTTGTTTGTTAATGTTTGTCTTTTATGATCCTTTGAAAACTAGATGGATTTTTGAGGAAGGCTACGCTACCTAGTCGATAATGCAGAATACTTGTAATAAAAAGTGATTTTTTTTGCGTAATTATTTAAAAATTGCTTATTTTCGCTTCTCAAGAAGTAGCACAGGATGCATGTAGCCAAGGTGAACAGAAAAACAAAAATTAAGTTTTGCAGCCCACTGGACATGGGTGAGAGAGGACTCCTGGTTCCACTTTATAAGTTTAAGTCGCCTAGCAATTAGGGAAGCAAAAGCAATAACATTCGAGTAGTATCTGGAAAGGAGAAAGTCCTCTGGTACTACACCGAAAATTGCAATCAAAGGAGAAAGGGGGAATTTGACACCTCCGAGAATATATATAATATTCTGTAGATGTAATTATGAAGATTTGGACAAGACCAAAAAGTATTAATGAGGATCCTGTAACTGTTTTACATCTCTTGCATAAAGGGATCTGCCCCTGGATACATTTTTGCCAACTTTTCCTTTGATAGATGAAGGCATTGTAAGACTTTGAATTGTAGAATCCCATGTCTGTCACAAATTGAGGAAGAATGGACTGCCAGTTGTGAGCTGCTATTTCAGATGAAATTTCGAATCTATAAATAACGGAAAAGAAAAGAAAAAAGTAATTTAGTGTCCATCCAGTCTGGTTTGATTCAGCCAGAGATTATTTCACCGGAGAATCTCTTCCTGTTTGTGTAAAGTACTATGAGCCTCTTCAGCACCACGGACAGCTCCCAGTACAGAAAGAATAAGAGTCTGCAGTGATTACCATACTAAAACATTCAGTTTACTCAGTGAAAATAAGTTTACCAAAATAATCAGAGGCAGTCTTGATTTCAAATAACATACACCCCCACAGACCTCATTTATTTTAATCACAGGACCATGCAGTACCCAAAAGTCACTGAAGCGTTGAATGGACATGGCAGCATGGATGGCTTGGCCGCAGCCAGCAGTGATAATTATCATGTGGGCTGTGGGAGGCGGGGAGGGCTCTCTGTTGTTGCCTGGAGGTACTACTAGAGCAGATGTTTTGGTTCGGAGCCTTGTCTGCCAATACTGGGACCGTCATGATTACGTCTCCGAGTGTCAAAACCAGTTAGTTGGTTGTTAGAGGGGTTAGAGGTCAGTGGCTGGTTGTTGTCTGAAGTGGTGCAGTGATTCATTACTTTCTAATGGATTTTTTATGTCTCCACACCAGCGACAGCCATGGCCGTAGGCATTATGTTTTCGGGTTGTCCGTAGCTAGTAATTCTAGTTTTGTCAGGTGGCAAGTGATGTCTCCCTTGTGTCTGCAGACGAGGCAAGAGAAAGTTTACAGAAAAGGCTTTTGCATGTAAAATCACATGCAATGAATCGACTGATCGATCAACAGCAGTTTTTAATTAGTCACTTAACAATTGCTTCAATCAACGCTCAAGCTTTAGCTTTTCAAATATCCGGAAATGTTGGTTTCATGTGTGTTATATCACTGTAAATTGGTTTGGCCGTACAAAACAAGCAATTTAAAGATATCAACTTGGACTGTTTTGACATTTTATAGACCAAACAATAACCAGTTAATCGAAAATAATATTTGGTTCCAGCTGTAATTGTCGTCTTGTCTGCTCGGAGAAAGCAAGGAGCAGTAAAACAGTGTTATACAGGGTCAACTGCGGCGAAACACCTCTGTAAGCATGGAGGCAGTGAGCATATTGTCCAATTTTTACCCTCCGTATACCGCCGAACATAGTGCTCCATCCCCGTGTGGCACTATCATGGCTGCAGACTGTATTATTCAAGAGCAATTTCAACACAATTCCGTGGGCTGTCTTGATATGGCTGCATCTGATCCCAATCTACAGACTTGATGCTCACAGGAGCAGAAATCTCTTTGATGCTATCAAGTTTTTGTGCCATATGTAGGTTTCTGTAACTAAAACACCTGCGCTGTATCCGTCATCTGAGCTATGAAGATGAGATATATCAAAGCACTAGAAAGAAATTCACGACAGACACATCTGTCTCTCCTCACCGGAGCTCATCACAACCTGGGGTCGCGTTGATACCAGCGCCATGCAAATGAGAGAGCCTCTCCCAAATGAGAAAATCCGAACTCATGCTAATGCAGTGTCACAGACGCCTGATGGCGAACGATAAGCTGAAAGATCGTCGGTCACAACGCCTGTTTATTTCAATGTCATCCTCACAATGTTATCTATCAAGCTGCCACCACTGTCAATGAGTTCAGTCTCACTCTTCAAGGCACTGTGGAGTATGATTTAGTTGAGGCTGTTGTGTTAAATGATAGTGCCAGTGAGATCCGATCTGACAGCTCACTCTGGTTCAATGACGGAAAATGATAGCATCTTTTATTTTGCTGCCTCTTCAGAAAAGGTCAAATTCCCATTCACTGGATATTCATCAGGTACTTTTCATGTCGTTTTATTTTTTACTTTAAAAAGAAAATGAGCACAGCTAAATTATAATTTTGTGACAATTATTGAGCTAGTTGGACTTTGGCAGGCATGCTGCTTTTCAAACAAAGTGTGTGGGTGGAAATATTGTGAGAGGCTGTAGGCGTATGAAAGGATGCCCAGTGGGGAAAAGGCTTTCTAATGGACGGACGAGGAGAATGGGAAACCATCAAAGTGAGCGAGGAAACAGACACCATGAGGAGATGCATGAATTAAAGGGAAAAGTCAGGACGCCGATGTGAAAGCTAGCGTCATTTCCCAATCATCCCTATCATCTCATTCTCCCCCCCGCTGTGCTGCCGTGATCTATTCACATCTGCTTGAAATGGCAGATCTGTGACACTGGGACTGTTATTTCTGAAGCTGAATTATTTGTCACCTTCTGATCACACTCTGGCAGCACTCTGTGACACCTTCGTGGGATTAGCAACCTGTCAGCGTTGTGTGTATTAAAAAGTACGAGATCCTGTGACTCGAATCAGACCACCAATCTGTTGCGAGTGTCAATTGGATTCAAGAAGTGGGAGTTTTTGCGAGTGAAAAATTCCCGAACGAGCTGATTTATTCCATCACTCAGGCGAGCGCTGATGTTGTGTGACCTAAAATTCACCCCACCTCAAATGGGTTCTGATACTGTGTAATTTAGCCCCTCGGCAGAAACTCTTCAAACTCTTCAAACACCATCTTTGTCAAGTAGCAAATCGGATAAGGCAGTGTTTTATTTTTTTCTGAAAATGTCAGTGCAAGTTCAAATTTGTTTTGGACTACTGCTGAGAAAAAAAAGTTTGAGTCAGGCTACAGGCAAGTGTTGGATGAGATTTGCCTCTTCTTAAACGCACAAGTTAGCCCAAATACCTCCTCTTTACATTTTGAATCACTTTTTCAAGCGACAAATCGGATGAGACGGCGCATATTCATCGACTTAGTCACCGCTGGGTGCGTAAACCTGCAGTAGGCAGAATATTTTTGGCATCATTGGGCAAAAATTCCATAATAACATTTCAGCATATTGTAATTCAAGTGTTCTGAGAGATAACTAGACTTCTGCACCTCATTGTAGCTCTGTTTTCAGGCTTTATCAAATCTAGCCCGTGACGGAAGACTTTGGCCAATCACAGGTCATTTCAGACAGAGAGCGTTCCTATTGGCTGTTCATTCAACCGAGGCAGCTGTCAATCACTCGCGAACTCTGATCAAACAGTCAAACTAGGCAGCGCTGATCAAATATGAATCAATATTCTGTTACTGTAATGCCTATTTCTCACCTCAAATGTTTCCAGAAACATCTTGTAGTGTACTATTTAGCTAATAAATGAGAAAGTTTGCTCCGGCTGGTGGGCGGTGCTTGGTATTTCCTCAGCTGATGTCAACATGGCTGCCGGGTTACAAACTTTCTCATTTTACAGATAAACAGTACACTACAAGATGCTTCTGAAAACATTTGAGGTGAGAAATAGGCATTACAGTGACAGAATATTGATTCATATTTGATCAGCGCTGCCTATTTTGACCGTTTGATCGGAGTTTGCGAGTGATTGACAGCTGCTCAGAGACGGCAAGGCTCCAGTTCGGCTCTGATTGGTTGTTTTCCTCCGGTCTGTGAAATCTTTCAGATGCGATCAGGAGCACCGGAGGACACCTGAAGACATGATTTCTTTCAGATTACCTGTCTCATGCATTACTGTCAGGATATAGTGACCGTTTTATGAAACTGACTTTTTTTTTAATCATATTTGCTCCAATTCGACCCACTGCTGCTTTAACCATTTATAGTTTGAGTCAATCCAGGGCAACATCATCAGTAAACGGCTCACACTCCACACTCTAAACAGAATTAAAAGGTCAGCTGCCAAGTGTCTGGAAAGAGCACTTGAAGGGCCGTCTGTTTGAGAACATTAACAGCTCTGGGGACGTGTCTTTTTGACATGGACACCATAGAACATGACAAAAGGCTACGACAACAAATAGGGAAGTGCAGCGGCTCCATCTGCCGTCATCTGTAACCAAAGAAACAGGAAAGAACAGAGCACTTCCTCTTCATGGAAAATTTCCCAGGTCTCCAAAACATTTTCTGCTATATTTGTATTTGCACTGCGAAAGCAATGAGTATTTTTAAAATTTGGAGACTTATACTTGAGGTGATAATGACCTCTCTTGGAATTAGTTGCTGCCTTTTGAAGTCGCATCTTCACGCAATAATTCCTCTCCAGATTATTTGCCTCGATAAACCGTGTCAGTTGTGATATCTGTGGCCGAGCCCTGCGGGAGGCAGGGTGCTGCGGAGGGAGGCGTGAAGGAGTGGGCGGGAAGAAGAAAAAGAATAAGCTGCAGGGTGGAAGCTAAATAAAATCAAAGCTACAGGGCATTTATTTTATGTTCTGTTCCGAGCTACAGCACTCCAAAACATCCATTTCTTATCACAATTAGATGTAATGTGACATCAAAAAGAGATTATTCTACTCGATGGAATCAAGTACTCTCTATAACCCCTTGGAGTACATCTATTGCCCTGCTCTATAAGGGTCAGTCTCGCTCCTTGACTCACTTCCTGCCTCTCCCAGCATGTCACCGAGCCAGTGGTTGCCGGGCAGACTTCCCTGAAGGGTGACCCTGGAGGCAGGAAGTGGTTGAGCAAATAGCCTCCCTTTATCTGTATGACTCACCTACCAGTAGTCGCGCCATGGCCCCTGGCCTCCCATATCAGACTGATTCCAACAGACATGACTCCCCAGGCACCGCTATATTAGCCCCAGTCCTCAACGGCCCCCTCCAGCCTCACAGCCAGCTACGCACGCAACCAGGGCTACGGGTCGCTAAATGTGGGAGGTGGGTTTTTAAACTCCTTCAAACTGTATCTGCCAAAGCAATAGAAGACAGAACAAGTCGGCCAGCCAACTGTAGTGTTTGATCCCTGTTGCTTGCCTAATAGACGCGGGGGCTGAGAAACAGTGGACCATTAGAGATCCCCAGCAGTTACTGTACTGTGTGTACTCTAATTTGTGAGTTATAGACCTCTGATGGCCAACTGAAGCTAAATGCTCAAATTAAACTTAGAGAAATCCTTACTATATTTTCTCTTCATTGCTGCAGGATTTGCTTTTTTAATTGGAAATCAAGGTGTGTGTATGGATTGGATGAAAATATGAAATAACTGGAAAAGTGCCCGCTTTTACCTATCATTCAAAACAACTTTATTAACGTCAATTATACTTGGCGGTTAAAAACACAGAACAAAATGTGATAAACTAGGAAAAAAACAACAAAGAAAACAGAAAAATTATAGACAAGAAACTGAAAATAAATGATGTATGTGGCGTTTCAATAATAAATCGATAAATAAAGGAATTAATATATCAACTAACGTTAACGCTATTCATTCCCAGCAAGGTGACACTTAGGGAGCTTTCACAAGCCATAGTCCGTTTCAGTCCGAATCGGAGTGAAATTGATACTTTTGGTTTGTTTTCTATTTAGTCTGGTTCGATTTCACAGTTCACAAATTAAAGCGGACCAAATTAAAGAAATTAATTTACTGAGGGGAGTGTACGAAGGAGCGAATTTATCTTCTTTATCTCGAGAGTTGCCACTTCTATGCAGGGAATCACAGACTTTGATATATTGCCGTCAAAGTTTTTTCACTTTTACTCGGCACTGATCGACTATGCGCACAAATCCCTTCTTCTCTAGTTAATCTCGAACGACTAAACGTCACTATTTTTGTGGACTTTATTTAGCATATTCTGTGTGTTGTCTTCGGTCCAGATATCATGCAAACATTGGACTTCTTCAGGAGTCCAGGTCAGTCCTCTCCCACTCATGTTAACCTGTCTTTACCGGTGCCCATCTCAATAAATGCCCACACAGGCAGCCTGCGTTTTGGTTTGCACCAAAGTACGATTACTGCGTTCACAACTGCCCAAACGAACCGCACCAGAGTTTGATTAAAACAGACTAAATGTTGGCTTGTGAAAGGGACATTAATTACCCAGATCCACTTAGTTTGAACCAGTACAACAGCATCCAATCAAGTTGCAAGAGAGAACCATGAAGATCTAACATTACTGAGCGCCAGATGGAAAAAATGATACCAAAGATAATTTCGTTCGCGTACAAAAACTATGCGGTGGTCAACGAAAAAATACAGACAGAGACGCAAATGGCATTAAATTTGTTTAGGACTCAAACCTGAAAGTTTAGGACTCAGGACTTGCCTGACTTGACTTGGGACTTGAGTGCAAAGAATTGAGACCTAATTGTGACTTGCAAAACAATGACTTGGTTCCACGTCTGGGAACTAGGCCATTTTGAGTTAATCAAGCTCTATTTGTTAAGGGTTCCTGTGCCAAAAAGATCAAGTTAAAACACTGAATGAACTAAGCTATTGAGCTTCAAGGTGTTCACATAGCAACAATGATGTTTAAATAAACCGTTTAATTAGTTTGCTCTGAATAGAAATGTTGCATTTAATGGTACCAGTAATTTGCAGGGAAAGTGTAAGTCAATTACACTTTGAAACAGCGCATCCCTAATATTATTTAATTACATACGATTGAATCCTTTGAAATGCGCTTTGAGGACTTTGCATAAAGAAATCAGCTTCACTTTCATCGCTCATTATGCAGATAGCAGCAGCAGAAAGGCAGACGTTTTCATCTTTGACTCTCAAATCAGATCAGAGAATTCTCTTTGAATAAAGGCCACAATAGTGTCAGTCTGAGATTGATGTTAAAGCTGAAAGGTCTATTTTGCACCTGGGCTGCCTACAGAAAGCTCTTTTAGATTATTTTAGTGTCTCAGTATTGATTCAGATCATAGCAACATCATTTAATGCCCATTTCAGCATCTTAATGTATCAGGTTTCTCTACACCCGTCCTCTCTACTCCCCAGCCTCTCGTTTAGCCCCGGGCTGACAGACCCATTTTCCAGTGGGCGTTGCGATGTTTGCCATATAAATAGACTGAACGTATCCACCAACAACTCAGGGAGTGTGTCAGACCTTACGCTGTGTGAGGAACAAGAGTAGATGATAAGAGCTGCTGAGATCTGGAGCCCTGAGTCCTTCCCTCTGGCAGACAACAAGGCTGCTTTTTCTAACTTTTTTTCCTCAGCGCTTTGGAAGCAGTAATTGAAAATGGGGGAATCTTTGTGCACTGGCTTAATAGAGCTGTCCTGCCCTTGCTGCAAAGCGGGGTTAATAACTTTTTCCAGTTCCATTACCCCCTGAGATTGGCTTCAGGTGAGTAAAGAGGCTGCACTGGACAAGGGGAAGTGGCCACGGGGCCTCCTCAGCCTCCTCTTATCTCTGTTCTCTGCAGGCAGCTCACCTAACAATCATTTACGTGACTTATTATATACATAAAAGACTCCCCCCTCCCCTCCCCCCCTTGTGTGTATGTGTGCGTGACCACAATGTCTGGAAATACTATCCTCGCGCAAATGAGAGTCCGGCATATGGTGGTGGGTACTTGACTGACAGCCAGTAATTAATGTGCCAGTTCACTAACTCGTGTCTTCCTCATGTACTTTAGCAAAGTTTAAGTGAATTGTTAGGCTTTCTTCCTGCATGTATTAATGCAAACAGTGTTTTTCTTGGAAATTCTTGTCAGTTTATTAGTCTGAATTGGTCTGATATTTGACATGTCGCTGCCAGTTGACTTTATGAAATGGAGTTTTTTTCTTTTTCTTGTGAAGCAGTAATGACACAGAAATTGGTTTGATGCTGGCTGACTGGTGAGTTTTGTGATTTTCTTTGTTGGAGAGTGAACGGAGAAAGGAAAGAGTCAGAGGAATCTGGAGTTGATGGGTTGAGGCATAGGCTGTACATAAAAAGTAGAAGTAGTCACCGTGACGTCACCCATTGGTTTGTGGACTACGGTTTTGAAGCCTCGAGCAAAGAACGTACATTGCCAAGCAGTGAAAGTCAATCATTCGTTCTATTACAACATCAGCGCCCAGCAGGAAAGCTATGTTTCCACCATTTTGGACTGAAAGCGACTACCGGACGCCAGCCAAACGTCCGCCTACAAAAGTAAAACTAAATTAGATTTATTCTATTGTCATATTTAATGTCTCTACCGAAATTGCCTGTGTTGAACAATAAATATATTATACATATAATAAGCGTTTTCAGTCCAAAATGGCGACAGCAGGTGTTGTCAAAAAAACACTGGAGTTTTGTCTCTTTGCTTCTATACTCTGTGCCTGGAGTTCGGCATCCTGGTTTTTTGGAACCAGAAGTGACACTAGAGCGTGGAGCTAAGTACATCCGAACGCTGAATAAGACATTTTTAGGCAACCAAAAAGGTTATAATTAACTATCATGAACTGAAAACACACTGTGAAAGGGTTAAGGTTGTAAAATGAAAACAACGCCGTGGTATCGACCTGTTAATCACAAGGTAGCCACGCCCTAAAGCATACCCTGCTTTATGGTCTATTTGACTCTAAATGGGACCATAATTTACTAAATGAACATCATGCTGTATTGAAGAAGACTTGAAACTAGCGATTGAGACCATAAACTCATGTTTACAATGTTTACTGAGGTAATAAATCAAGTGAGAAGTAGGACCTCAGACCTTGAGGTTGCCCACTGGGCTTTACGCATGAATTGCTTTTTCTACTAGGATGACCCAACAGACTCATTAGTTATGTTTATATGCGCAAAGTAAGCCAGCTCTTGGCTTATACTTTGGTTGTTGTCTTTTTTCTTTAAATTACTTAAATTACGCACGAAGAGACTCAACCACTTATTATTTTTAGTTTACTTCCAATTGGAGTGAAAATAATTACTATTCCAAAAGCAAAATAAAGTGATTTTATTGTTATTTTATAAAAAAAATACCCATAATTCTGTAGAAATGTAAATCTGTAGAGAATGTGAAATACAGCAGTGAAAAGATTGAGATGTTTTCACGCAAAATCAGTTCTTCGTAATTCAAGCAGCCCAGAACGAGTTCACTTGAACAACAGAGATAGGATCTGAACTCTCCATGAAACAAAATACTGTTGAACATTACTACCATTAGTTAGATGGCTTTGATCACTAAGGCCAGACCCGAATGGCACTTATTCTTCTACATGTAATATTCATAACACAAGAAAGAGCACAATAAATTCAATAAAGATCACTCATAACTGTTGGATAATGAAATGGTCTATAAAGCGTGGAATTACTTTTAAAATTCAAATTTATCTGCTGAATATCTCCCCAGTTCACCATAATGGTGTTAATTGTTTGATGCAGCACTCTATTATGCATGCAAAACACAAGCTTTAATTTGCTTAGAGTTTATTTTGTGTCATGTATTGTAATTACACTGTTAGCGCTCCCTTTGGATCAAAACAGTGTCCTTGCTATGATTATTAGTTTATCCAGGTCTATAAAGAAATCACTAAATGTCTTCTCTGAGGATTACTTTAAACAGCAGCAATTCCCATGCTTTGAACCTGCGAGTGGTTTAACATCTCTGAGCAACTGTTCATCAGTAAATAATCAAGATGGTTACGGTTAAGTGTCGGAAAGCACACAATATGACTTCATTAGCATTTCATTGTTATGAAGGGAATATGAGCCGCTGATTCTGGATTCAAATCAAATGTGTGCACTTGTTTCTGGCTCCTGTATTTGCCTAAGACTCACTTCACTTCAGTCAAAGCACTTCCCTATTGATCCAGACTATCGATCCCTGCACTACGGCAGCATTTGTGAGTCTCTTGCTGCTTTTGATTTGTCTTTGACGAAACAGTTACGCCACTATTAGTCTCCTCCTGTTTAAATAGTCCTAAACGAAACAAGTCCTTTTGAATTGTTTCGCTGTCTCTGAATGAGAGAGTTTTGAAGGATAGCCTTTGAATGGTGACCTCGCCTTTGCTATTTTAAATTATTACATTTTGGCACCAATTTCACCGAAGCAGAATTATTTTGTATTCATTGACATTAACAATTATCCAACTTACTTCACTTGGACTAATATTCAATGATTTGAGAGCAGCTCTGTGACAATGGATGTTTCAGCTAATCTAATGGGGGGTTTAATGGTTTATTTATATTAAGAAGTAGAATATTTTCGCTAGTAAAGGAACACTCAATCCTACAGCTTATCGGAAAATTGCAAATCACCAATCATGGTACCAACCATGTCATACAACTTGTTGCGAAGGAGGCTAAATAACGCTCCAAATCTGCGCTAAATTTTGGTGAGGAAAAATTGACATGGCCATTTTCAAAGGGGTCCCTACAGCTGTTGTTGTCTGTTGGCAAGCATATTTGCCCACTCCCATGTTGATAAGAGTTTTAAATACTTGCCAAATTTCCCTTTAAGGTACATTTTGAACAGATAAAAAATGTGTGATTCATTTGCGATTAATCGCGATTAACTATGGGCAATCATGCGATTAATCACAATTAAATATTTCAATCGCATCTCCAAATTTATATCAGCCATAACATGAGGACAGCATGGGCACCATACGCAACAAACTGCGATGCACTGTGTGTTCTGACACCTTTCTTTCAGAACCAGCATTAACTGTTTCAGCAATTTGAGCTACAGTAGCTCTTCTATTGGATCGGACAACACGGGCCAGCCTTCGCTCCGTCAAAGTCGCTCACATCCTTACGCTTGCCCGTTTTTCTGCTTCCAACACAAAGTTCAAAGTTCAAAATATTCACTTGCTGTCTAATATATCCCACCCACTGCCAGGTGCCATTGTAACGAGATAATCAATGTTATTCACTTCACATGTCAGTGGTCTTAATGTTATGGCTGATCGGTGTATGTAATTTTTATATATTTTTTCTCATTTTGTGTGTTTGTTCTTCCATATTTATATTCATGTTTATACATAATTATGGGTCTGTCTACATATATAAGAGTCTCCATAAATATACAGACTCTTTCCCTTATGGGAATTGTTAAAAACAAAAAGCTGTAATTGCAGATAATGCAATTTAAACACATGCTTCTATTTGATCTGAATTTTAATAAGCCTCAGGCTAAGAAATGATACCAATCATTTTGTACGCGCAGATGATAAGCTCTCTCTTATTGACTATATCCTTCTTTTTTCTGTGGTGTCTGTGCATACATTTATTCAATTGGTTTAAATTAGGCTGACATATAACAACTGCCACATCATTTTGTGATGATTAGCAGATAATTCTTGATAAAATGGCTTTAATTGGTGATTTACTGGGTGATTAACTCATAAAACCCAATAAAATGACGAGAGGGTGGTGTAATTGGCAAAAAAGGCCGCC